>SNQJ01S0013281.1:178665-195120 GCA_010110895.2 Picea sitchensis | reverse complement strand
TAGACCGATGATATAGATTTAAATATTGATATGGCTAGTATCTTAGCAAAGGTTAATGTACCTATCCCTCTTAGTACTGATATTGTATTTTTTTTTTAAATACCTACAAGAAGGTCGCTATTGCGACATTTTGGAGTGTCTCTCCCATAGAAACCACGTCGGAGATGATACCTCTTAACGTCGCTCTTCCCACGTTTTAGACGTCTCTCTTGCCACCTTCAAGACATCGGTCTTGCCACGTTCAATATGTCTCTATTGCCACGTCTAAGACGACTCTCTTGCCACGTTCTTGATGTATCTCTTCCCATATTCTAGACGTCTCTCTTGCCACCTTCAAGATGTTGGTCTTGCCACGTTCAAGACGTCTCTCTTGCCATCTTTAAGACATCTCTCTTGCCACATTCAAGACGTCGGTCTTGCCACGTTCCAGATGTCTCTATTGCCTCGTTTCAGATGTCTCTCTTACCATGTTCAGGACATCGGTCTTTCCACATTCAAGACGTCGCAATAATGACGAAATATATGTCGTCGGAAAAGAGACGTCATGTGAAACGATGTTTGAGGGGGTCCGTTGTTTGTCATTCTCCCGACAATATAAAGTGGCAATTGCGTCGAATGCGCCGTCGGAATTTGACCCGAATGTACTAGTGGTATAAGAAGGGAATACATGTAACATATGAGCACAACCAATATAGGTATTATTCATATCTTCTAATAGGAGTAGGACCCTGATCAATAAGAATGCAACATCAGTGTCATTATGAACAAATATGATGGAATTACTTCTAAGCAAAGAATGCAGTGCCATTCAGTTTGTTCATAGGGCTTGTTGTGGTCTCATATCATATTAGCTCACTACTTCATCATGTTCAACCCTATACAGTTAGCTGGTATGATTACAAAAACTTTGTTTCATGGTTCTGTACACTTCCTTTATCCCTATTGTTTCCATGATTGTAATTTTTAACTAAAAATTTAAGTTTCCTAAAAAATTAAATTAGAAATACTATTAGCAGAGAAGTAGAGTTTTTGTCAACATTGTACTTATTTTTCTACTATTGCAACAACTACTGTAGACATATTTTTGTATTTCAATATTTTTGTTAGGTCTGTTAAATATTGTGATATGTTCTAGGTCCTTTATGGTGATGTTTCTTTACAGTTGTTGTCAGAGTCTAATTTTGTTTAGTTTGGGCACTATTCTAGGTAGTGGTGTCCCTGTAGCAGTCATGCTTAGCCCTTGGTCTCACTGTTTATAGTTAGAATAGCTAGTCTGTGTCCTTCCCTAATGTTTACAGTCTCTTCAGGCCTCTGTTTATATGCTTAGTGGTTGTATGGATTTCCTATGGAACTGGGCCTTTGTTACTAGTTCTAGGTATACTTATCCTATTGCTTGAGGTACTACATGGACATGGTTGAATATAGCCATGTCCATGTAAATTGACATGCCTGAATTCGAGCTTGTCCCTATACATTGACATGGCCATATTCGTCCCTATCCATGGACAGCGACAGGTCCGAATTCGGGCATGTCCCTCTACATGGACATGGACGAATAAGGCCTTGTCAACATTCTAATCTCAAATTTTTAACTAAAAATTTAACATTTAAACATATTTGAAATTCGGCCCTGTTTAAAAATTTGAAATTCAACCCTGTTTAAACATATTTGAAACATGTTTAAAAATTTAAAAATTAAAGATATTTAAACATAAGGGATAGAGCCATATTCATCCCTGTCCATGTACAGTTACAGGCCCGGATTCGGTCTTGTCATTGTACATTGACAGGGTCAAATAAGGCTCTATAAACAATTGAAAATTAACTTCTAAATTCTAAAATTTAAATAGAAATTTAAAATTTAAGCTGGAAATAGAAATTTAAATAAAAATTTAAAATTTAAGTTCTAAAATTATAAAATAACTTCTAACTTCTACATGGACAGGGCCAAATAAGGCCCTATTAACATTCTAAAAAAAATTCTAAACTCAATTTTTTAACTAAAAATTTAAAACTTTAACATACTTGAAATTCGACCATGTTTAAAAATTTAAAATTCAGCCCTGTTTAAAAATTTAATATTTAAACATGTTTGAAACATGTTTAAAAATTTTAAATTTAAACATATGTAAACATAATGGACAGGGCCATATTCGGCCCTGTCCATGTACAGGTACATGCCTGAATTCGGGCCTGTCATTGTACATGGACAAGGACGAACAAGTCCTTGTCAACAATCTAAAAAAAATAAATTAAATCCTAATTTCAAATTCTAAATTCTAAGCTATAATTCAAAATATTGTAATCTAAACATACCTAGACTGAATGCCCACTGCTCCAACATCCACAACACCACTCGTCTATCTGCAACAAACAACAAATACCAAACAAGAACGTTGTTCACCCACACACCAAACACCATACACCTCGCAAAAACACCATACATTGCCCGCACACCAAACGTTGTCCGCCCACACAACAAACACTAAACAGGAANCACTCGTCTATCTGCAACAAACAACAAATACCAAACAAGAACGTTGTTCACCCACACACCAAACACCATACACCTCGCAAAAACACCATACATTGCCCGCACACCAAACGTTGTCCGCCCACACAACAAACACTAAACAGGAACGATGTCCGCCCACACACCAAACACCAAACAACAAACAAAAAACAGGAATGTTGTCTGAATGCACAACAAACACCAAACAGGAATGTTGTCCGCCTACACAACAAACACCAAATAGGTATTCACTCGCAAAAACTATTTAAGGTGCGATTTGTAGGGAATATATAAACCTTTTTTCAGACGAACTAATCTTTCGACCAAAACAATTTTTCGGCTGAAAATTTCTTTCGGCCGAAAGATTATTTCGGATGAAACATTATTTCGGCCGAATATCTTTCAGCCAGAATATCTTTCGGCCGAAAAGATGTTGCGAGATGAAAAATATCCGTCGGAATAAAAATGTACATGAAAATAGAGGGCGTCGTCAGGGTTTCATTCGATTTGACGTTCAAAGGTTCGGCCGAAACAATTTTTGTCAAAAAAAATAGGACTTTCAGCCGGAAAAAAAAAATAGTTCGGCCGAAAAACTGTCTTTCGGAATTTTGGAGACCTGATTGTCATGAAAGTGTTACCCACCTTCATGAATTCACCCTTGACTAAAACAAATATAAAAGAATATCTTCTGTAGTTACACCAAAAATATTAACACTTTTGAGCTCAATACTCCCCCCTTCCTTGGCTTGCACCTAATGTTCAATGTGGACCTCCTCCAGCCATATTTTCCACCATTATTGGACAACTCAGAGATCACAAAATANAATATCTTCTGTAGTTACACCAAAAATATTAACACTTTTGAGCTCAATACTCCCCCCTTCCTTGGCTTGCACCTAATGTTCAATGTGGACCTCCTCCAGCCATATTTTCCACCATTATTGGACAACTCAGAGATCACAAAATAATTAACACTAATAGAGATCAACCATGACTACATGGAGCATTCATCCACTGATCAGAGAGTGGACACACAGGTCAAGGTCACTCGCCAACGGAGGATCCATCTTTACCAGGTTATCAAGGCAGGGCAACTCCTGCACCAAGGAAAATGTCTCACTCAAGCCCAAATTCAACAAAACTTTCCTCACGTGATGGGGGCACTAAATACAATGGAGACCATTTCTTCCTAAGGGGGGAGGACTAATCTAGGGGGATATTGGTGGCTATCCACCTATTCCAACTGGCTCCTTCTGATAGTTTTAGTTCAATAAGTTCTTCCGTAATTATTTGTCATTGTTGCTTCTAAACTTTCAGGGTTATCTAAATCCCTACAAAGATTCCATGTGGAGATTGGTGGCCTCCCACCGAATCCAACTGACTTATTTTGGAAGTTTTCATGTTAGTGCATCTTTTTGTACTTTCAATGTCGTTTTGGGGCCCTGAACAATAATTTTTTGGTTTCCATAGTCAAACTATAGATGGAGTAAACAATTGATGTCATAATGTGTAGTTCTCGGAAATACATTTCCAATGGGCTATCATGCACCTAAAACAAAGGTCCTATGCAAACGTTACGACCCCATCAAGTTGAGGTACCAATTTACCCATCAGGGTCCACATAACTTTTGGAATTTCATCTCCTATGGTTATGTTTTTAGATGTCTAGGGTTTTGGAATTCATGAGTAATTTTTAAAATGCCTCTAGAGCCTCATTGTAATCATTATGCTCAGACGGATGCGTGTAGCAGCTACTTCTCTTCTCAAAGATAGCTACCACCATTCGAGCAAGTTGTTTTCAGTTTTGCAATTTTACAGTTTCAGTTGATTTTATTTATTCAATAGAAGTTATTGTTCACTGGATATATGTTATTTTTCTTTGTATCTCTGTGTTATTGTATTGAGTTATTATATTGAGTTTGTTATTCATTTCATTCTGCTCATAAATGTGGTTCAGATATAGGGCCAAATTCCTATAGAATAAGGCAACAACAAGGTTGACTATCATTTCCAAAATGGTTTACTCTACAAGATCGACAAGCTCTATGTCCCTAAAGGTGAACGATTGTAGGTTATCATAAAGGCTCACACCTCCAAGGTTGCAAGACAATTTGGTGTTCGAAATATAGTTATCAAATTACAAAGGTATTTCTCCTAACCTATAATGCAAGAATATGTAGCATGATATATTAGAGGATGTATACTTTGTTGTATCAACAAGCCTAGTAACATGAAGTAAAGTCTATACCATCCCTTACCTATACCCACTCGACCTTGGGAAAACATTTCCATGGATTTTGTGTGAATTTTACCAACAACCAAGAAGGGACATGAATGTATTTTTGGTAGATGACAAGTTCAACAAAATTTTCATTCTCATGTCTCTTCAAACTTGTTCTTTGAACGGGTCTCGGTGCACTTTGGGATACCAAGGAGCATAATCTGAGAGAGGGACATGTTGACAGGTGGAAAAATTCCTCATGAAACATGGGAGCATCACCCGATCAAGTTCCCAAAATAGACCTATACTCGTTTAGGTTGGTGATATCCACTAATATGTGGTCCCGATTTCCACTGAATGAATTGGTCCTTGAAAGGAGACTTTCAATAATGTTTTCCTAAAACCTAAATGGAATATGATCTATTAAACAAACATAGGAATGCATAGTCTATTTATTTCTACTTCATATTCTAAATCTAACTATCCCAATTGGGATAAAGAAGTAGTTCATATTATGGCAATTGGGAGCAATCAAAATGTTAGATGCATAATTAGATGACAAACCACCAAGAACAAGAATGTTATGTCATTCTTAGTAATTATAAAACATAAATAAATGGCAAGACTTATAGGAGATGAAGTCAAATGTCTCCACATCTAATTATAATTATAATTAGATCAAAGAAGTAACATATCAAAATTGAACAAAGAAAATAGTTTCAAATGCTCAAAAAAAAATATCATAAACATTTATAAAAGAGTGTAAGAACAATGTATAACATTACTATTGAAAACATCTTTCAGTTAGTTAATCACCTGGCTTCAAACTCATTTATTAAATTTTTGAACAGAAATATTACAGAGTTCAGATTCAGATTTTAAGGTCGAAAAAAAACAAGCGTTTAGGGTAGACTTGATAGTAATATCATGGCTTCGCCTTGTCCACCCGTTCTCCCTTTACGATATCAAACTCTAGGTTTAGCTCCACGATAGTGTGGGATAAATCTCTTGCTATCCTCAGGTGACAGTAATAGGCAACTCTTTAACCATGATAGCATACCCGATCGAAATGCCAACCTTTTGTGGTAGTCTCACCTCCCCTTGTCTTGGATAACTCCTTCTCTTTTATATGCAGTCCATTTTCTTTATTTGGAAATTTAAATGCAAACGAAAAACCTTCCTTGCGTTGTTCAAATCTCAGTCTTGCGTTGTTCAAATCTCTGTCTTCGGAGAGGATCCCCATAGAAATATGATTTCTCCCATTTTTATGCTAAGACAATGATTTGCTGATATCCAAAACCGTAATCTTTACTTGCCATAAGTCTTCTGGGATCACAATCTTTTGTATAAACAATCTGAACACGAGCTAGCTTTTTCCATGATTTCCATTTCCTGCTAATTTGATGAACTATGCACTTGCCGCATTTTCCATTTCTTATTGTGAAACATGGATTTCCAACCAAATGAATTATTTGCGTACTTACTTACTGTAGATTTGTGGTGCTCTGGTGGAACAACGAATCAATAGTAATATTGTGATAAATTTGGTCGTGGTAGATCGAGCTTCTCGTATATTGCATTGGAACATCCAGGTGGACTTCATCAGTGTAATCATGGTTTAATACTCTTGTAATCTGGATTCATTTCGATATTTCTCTCACAGAGAAATTCGACGCATCTTTCCCATGTGGATTACCAGGTTCTTATTCTTGCTTCTTCCATGCATTTTATTTGAAAACCCAATTATTTTGCAAAAACCCTAATTCCATGTGCGTTGGTGTATTATCCCGCAAAGAAAATAAAACTTAGTTAAGTCATTTCAATTTTATAATCTTTCATAGAAAAACATAATTATACCATGCTTCACCGTTGATATTCTTCCAGACTTTCAATGAACTCACACATGGAATTTTCGTTATGAATCTCTTTATTAATAAAAGGTAAATTACTTAAAACAAAGAAAGTTAAAGGATGGTCTTAGTGGCACGAGCATAAAAATCATACAACTACACTTCATGGTGGATCACAAGGCAATCAAATTCATACCATTTCAAAAGAAAACAAGGTTAAGAACAAATTCTTTAAGTCATTTGAATATATACAATTTCAATGTTGTAGGAAAGCCAAAAGTTGTTAAACAATATCACCATAACAAAGAATCACTTTATTGACAAAGATACATGTCAGAAAAGAATAATCACCCATACTTGTACAATGTAAGTCTTATGAGGGAGCAATTATGAAGTTTTGTTGCACGTTTTATTTTGTTGGTCAACTCGATTTGTGATATGGTTTAAGATTAAGATATAATCATTTGAGGCAAACCATCCTAAAACATCACGGTGATTTTCCTATGCCAAATATTAATCATTCAAGCATAGAAATAAAGTTTGCACAAATGGCGAATACCTTAATTATCATTATTTCACTAAGCATATTCTGGGATTTATTGTCCTGCTAATAATTTTATTCTATCTATCATGCACACTAATTTGACCATTTACTGTTTTCCTGATTTGGGACAAGGAATTGATCATATTCATAAATAATGCAAGAATCATTTTTTATTTACTGAAAGTAAGAGGCTACTAAGAGCCTTGTAGAAATTGATACTTGGTTGGAATTAAAAAATGGCTGCATGTATACAAACTTGAATGTATGTTATTTTAAGGTGAAAAATAATGCTTAGGAGAAGGTATTAATTGCTTAATTTTGTCTTTCCAGATAGTAGAGAAATGCAAAAGGCATTGTTTTTTAACAAAAGTTGAAGGCTCAAAAAAAATGACACATCATTCAAATTCAAAACCATTCTTTAACATATACTTTTTTAGATTGAGGATTAACTTTCTTAAATTTTATCTTTTAATTGAATTGTTTAGATCCACCAAAATGCCTAGCTAGCTCATTTATGCATCAAATTTAAACAAATTGATGAATGGAACCACTTTGAATAATTTCATATGAGAATACAAACAATGTTAAATGATTATATACCAAAAGACTCAAATGACACAACCATTATTCATGTGGGAAAATTGCAGCAAAACAAATTGATTTCATTACACAACAAGCTTATTACCAAAAACATTATCATTGTGCATTTAACAATTCCTTACTTCAATTAAAATTATGCATTTCATAATACTAATGGTTCATTCCAAAAGAAACAAATAACCAAGACATGATCCCATGAAAGACAAATCAAAATAATTGATGCAAAATGAAACAATCAAAGAAAGGAAAAGAATCAAACCATCCCTTCAAATCAAGAGAAACAAAATCAAATATAAGAGAAGGAGGCAATTTCCAAATTTTAATGGGGGGGCCTAAATTTTTTCAAAAAAAATAATGGAGCTCTTGAGGCCTCAACGGGACACCATATTTCTTAGCTCCTTCTAGACTAGATTGTGGGAGAAGATGGGCACTAAGCTCAAGAGGTCTACAACATTAGTCAACATGAATTTGCAACAAATTTTGAGGGGTTACAATAAAAAACATCCAAAGTCATGGGATGGAAATATTATCTATATATAACACTCTTATAAAATAACAGTCGACACTTCTAATGGTAAGTCACCTTTTGAAACTTTCTTTGGATATTTTCCACCTTCACCCTTAGATGTTGTATATGGACAAAAAGTAGGAGTGGGGGATAAAATTATAGGATATGCATTAAAAGAAGAAAAAATGTTGAAAATATCAGAAAGATCCATTTGCAAATACACGAGATGTTGAAAAAGTCACAAGAAAATTACAAGGCTAGACATGACCAACACAAAATGAAGAGAACATTTAGTGTGTGAGACAGAGTATGGTTACATCCTAATAAGGAAATACTACAAGGACTTAGTAAGAATATCAAGGATATGTCATATGGTACTTTTGAGGAATTGGAAAAGGTGGGAGATCACACCTACGGACTCAGTCTTCCCCCATACATGTGCATTTACTCAGTAGTGAATGTGGAGAATATAAAAATATATGGGCCTTCCATGTTGGATCAGGAGGAGAAGTAGGTCCTACCTTCCATATATGAATTAGCACCAAATTCTCAGGAACAATTGCAAGAGGACATAATTTTTCAAAATTGGTGTATAACTACAAGACACAGGTAGCATGAATTTTTTCAAGTTGGGTTGAAAGGATAATTTCCATGCAAAGAAAAGTGGTAATCCAAGGATATGGTAGAGGAAATATTTCCTCACATCATTCAATAAATATTTTGGTTTCCAAAATCATTCATAAATCGAGAGGTATGATCTGTATTGGACCATTATATTATTTCTCATCTATCTCGATGCTTTATGCGTGAAAAAAAAATACAGGAAACAACTTGTGGAGCCATTTTAGTGACTTGTTCAAATTTGGAAATCAAGCTCTAGAAAACAATCTAAAATATTCCAAAGACATTTTGAGGCAACAAACAACACCTTTTATGGTCCAAACCTTACAATGGAGGCATCCTCTATGTTCTACACGCCAATACCTTTCCAACTATATAATAATTTCCTCAATCAGAGTTCATATGAAAACATTATGCCTCCTTCAAGTTGACCTACCATATTCACCACCATGGTGTGAGTGGATTCCATGTCACTTTCCATTACTTAAACATGCAGGGCTAGCCATGTAGTGTATTTTCTAAGAATATTCTACAAGCCCCAAAACCATATTACAATTGAGGGTTGAGGAAGTGAAAAATCTACCCCTAGATGGCTATTGGGATATGCTAAATACCAGGTTGCTAGGAGGAGAAGGGGTTCCATTCTATCTTATTCTATTTTGTTCCATACCAGAGAAAAACAACTCGGAGTGGGAAATTAGAGAGAATAACAGAGTGGTTTAATGTTCTAAATATCATAATAGACCATATGTTTGAGGTAACTCCATAAAAATTCCCTTATCCTTTGTACTTGCATTATTTCCATACTAGAGAAAAGAAGGAAGAGCGGCCTCACCTTATACCTAGTTTTTATCCCATAAGGGTTCCCCATTAAAAACCTTTGTGTTATTTTGTGGATGGTGTGTGATTATATTTTACTATTCTATGTTTTCTTGATTTTATCTATTTCATGCATAAGCAAAAAATCTATAAATAAATATTTTCGAATCTAAGGAAATTAACCTTCATAGGGTATATGTCAATTTTATTTCTTGGATAAAATATCCACGGTATTTTACAGATGAGGAGAAATATTTCTAGATAATGTCTAATTTCTATGAGAGTCCTTTGATTAAATCCATTTCAATAAGAATATTCACCACCCTTTTGTCCTATTGTCGCATACTTTGATAATTAAAATATATAACTTTTCTAAGAGAAATTTCTATTATTTCTAACATCGGGCTTGACCAAACCTCCAAAAAAATCCCTATAAGAAACAACCAAATGTGTTGGACAATGAAAGGTTTGGAATGAGGGTCAAAGGGTCAAACCTCGGGTTCCATTTATTCAAGAGTAAATTGGAAGGTCCTTAGAGACAAGCCCATGGTAAAACCACCTCCATGTCTTTCTAAGACCTAAATTTGAAACAATGTGACCCCTTAACCAAGATATGAAAGATTGGGAAATAACCCAATACTTTTCTCCAACCTTTATCCAACCAACTCGCTAAATGAATTCTTGAAAAAATATTTTTTATAAACTTCCCAACCATTGCATTATTGGACAAATGCTCTACCATTGCTAATCCCACATAAAACCCTATCACCATACTCATTTTGTCCCCCCTCACCTTGATACACTTGTATTTTCATTGAGAATAAACAACATTTTGAGGGTTGGAAACAACACCCATATATGCTCTGAAATATGAACCTCAAAAATGCTTGTTGCAAGGATGATTTTAAGGATGGAAATTTATTTTAACATGTAGAAACCTTGGCGAATCTTATTAATCCTTCATATGCCAACTATAAATGATTGGCGATATTTTTGTAAAAATATTCAAATTTCTAAGGATTTTATATAGTTTTTATAAAAAAATTGGCGATTTTTAAGGTAAAATAATGTTATCCTATAGAACTTGGGCGAATCGTTTTTAAAATAGAGAATCTCGTTTTTGGAAAAAACATGGAAAATTAGCCCATGAGGGAAATTTAGCCCCTAAAATCATCCCTGGATCATGGATGCCCATATTTATTTTTACTCTAACATATTTCCCCCCACAAACATTTCACTATGTGTTCTCTCTCTGGCCAACAAGAGGACCAATGGTTTCTTTTTGAAAGCAGAGATAAATTCCCTAGTATAATTCCAAATATCATGAAGTTATTCATCATAATTAAAAATTGTGAGAGAATCTGAGGTATCATTATATGTATAATCAATTAAGTTATCCTCCATAAGTTTCAACCTATAGAAGTCGGTCACTACAAAAAGAAAAAGAAGAGAAAGATGGATTGCAGAAACCCTAATCCCTCACCTGTCTTAAACCCCCATATATATGCTATTGTATTATATATCAACTCCATTGTTGTATATTTGTAACATTCTTCATTAAACATTAAAGCATCGACCTTACATACCACCTATACATGTTTTGTAGTCTCTTTACTTGGATAAATGTTATGTTCCTTTCAATATATTATGTTGGCTATGTAGAAGTATATTTGGGATTTTTTAAAGGCCACGACTAGATGTGTGGCTACTATTGAATGAACTCATTTGAGTAGGATTTAGTTGCATTTGATAAATTATAGCTTAATATGAAGTTAAGAGAATACCTGAAGTGAATATGTATATTCCTATTCTAGTAGGTGTAGGATGGCAAAGCCAGTGCAACTGAGGCAAGGTAGTGATGCACAACCTCAACTATAGAAGTAGAATTAGGAGAAACTCAATTTTACAAAGAAACACTTGGATAGATTGTAGGTCTGTGATAAGTCGTATAAAAGATAATTTTTAGAGGAGTTGGTGCTCTTCACCACTTTCATAACTATGATAGGTGGTTTTAGAGAAGTTAAAGTACTATTCATAATATCTTAGCGACTTAAGGTAAAAAAGCAAGATTTGAGACAAATTTTTAGGTAGCCACAAGATTGACATGGAGACTAGATGACGTATGTTCTTTTCTTGGGTGCAAAAATTAGTTGAGCAAGTCATCCACACAATAATTTGTAAGTTATTTATTATTTTCAAGTAATAGGATTAAATATTAAAGAAAAAATCACTTAGAATAGTTACTATGTATAGAAGAAGAGTGATGACATACTGAAAGGGTGGAATGGTCCCCTTTTCCCTTCCTCATGAAGACCATTAAGTGATCCATGCAAGAAGGTTCGTAGAGACAAAGAAAATATATCTGAATTTAGGTAAATAAGTGGATCAATTAATTGAAACCATCTAAATCTAATCAAGAAAGGTGGAGTGTGTCTTTACTAAGCCTAATTCTTTGGAATGAAAAATGTCTCTAATGGGCTAGACTTGATGCAACACAATTTCTAAGTGAGGAGATAAAACATTGAGTCCCAACAAGGTAATATTGCATGGAATACCTATAATGTAGGTACGAGATGAAACAATGACTTTTATATAGTCATTTAGGGATGCCATGGATGTTGTACAACACCATTGAAGGGTATTAGGAGAAGTTAGAATACAAATTGATTCTTTGTCCCATGGTTGGAAATATTGGTGGACCAAGAAGAAGCATGGTCAGAACTTGAGGAGACATCTAAAAATAGGGAAAATGATGAGGTTCTAGTACAATAGAAGTGGGTTGAATTTTTTTTGTGCAGCTATATCTAATGTGTAAAAATGTTCCCTTGGAAAGTCAGAGTATTGGAGAAAAAACAAGAACAACTAGATATAGGACCAATATTGGAGGTTCACCACATCTAGAAGGAAGATTTAGGTGGCACCAAGGAGAAATCTAGAAAGACTAACCCTTCTTAGAAATTTTAGAAGAAATATAAGAATAAGGGTACTACTTGTTGGGTGTGTATGGGGAAGCATTATACAAGTAAATGTCCATTGAGAGAAGGAAATAAGGCCAAAACAAAAGATGACAAAATATCAATGGGAATCTTGTAAGTTTTGAGTGCCTCAATTGCTAGTCTGGACATACACATGGTATAAGGCCATAACTTTGTTGGGTTGAATCATATAATGGATTACGAATACATCCTTGACAAAACTGTTGGAGGTGTCCTTGGAAGCCACCTACCACCCTTTTTTCACTATTAAAATCCATAAATTGGGCACTACATAGAAGTAGAAAGTGGAGCCTAGGGAATTAGTAGAGGTTCCCATTGAATCCTATAATGGATTCTAGGTACATCCTTGACATAATTGTTGGAGCTCGCCTTGGAATATACCTACCACGCTTTTTTCACTATCAAAATATAAAAATGGCTCCCTACCTAGAAGTAGGAAATGGAACCCATGATATTAGTAGAGGCTCCCAAACTAGTTAAAGATTGATAGAGTATGTGTCATTTTTCATATATTCATGATGGAAAGAGGACATTCTCTTATCCACATCGATGTTGGTTTAGGATTTCTCCTATCCAAGAAGTAGGGAAGTGGGAAAGGGAATGCTAGTGTATAAGCACCTTCAATAAATTCTTAATGTGTAGAAGGAAAACAAATATACTAGAGAAAGAGGTGAAGACTTTTCCTTTTGTAGTCACAATGATAGTCGATGAGAAAATGAAGTAGTTGATGAAGAAAAAGTGTGCATTTAACCTAGATGACTTAGACTAGAGAAAAAAACAATTTGAGTTGGAAGGTTATTTCCCAAGGATCTTTCCCACCTTCATCTAGAATTTGAATTGGAAGGTAGAGTAGATCCCCAATCGTTACAACTACATGCGAAACCAAAAGTGCAATTTTTTTTCTTTTTTAAAGGAAAGAAGGCGATGATGACAACAGTAACCACACAACCAACGATGAATGAAAGCACGTCGTCCAAGCATCATGCAACTATGAATCCATGCCCCGGGCACAAGGGAAACTAGAAAAACATGCGCAAAACAAAAAGGAGGAATGACTACCCACCCGACGCAAAAAAGACATGCCTACAAGATAAGGGACAACATCCCCCTCCTGACACACGACCAAAGATGAACAAGACTATAACCTCAAGGCGTGTGAACCCAACGCATGAAGGCATTACACCCCGACACCAAGAGAAACTTACAATGCTCGACAACACTCACACTTAACGCACTGACTCCAGCTAAGTTCTCATTCACCACTATCCAATAGGGCATGCCATAATCCCCTCATCAGGAATCATACCATCCCCAGGTGATAGCTGCGTCAAAACCTTGGCACCACACATCCTATCTGAACTAAGGACTCTAGAAAAATCTGACACGCGAGGAGCGAAATACTGAGAGGAACCACACCCAAGCCCCAACAACAGGTCGATGAGACGCCAAAGGACGACTACCACGGAAGACACAAACCAATACATGACTTTGCCAACCACCCATGCCTTTTATCAAGTCTAACCGATCAATAAATACCATCTAATTAGCATTGAATACAGATCAATTTTATCATTACTTACGATCTAAAGGGAAATTCTAACTTAATTCCAAATTGACATTAAATACAACCAATTTAGCAAGTCTAATTAGTATTTTTCCATAATTACCATCTAATTGACAAATCTAAATTAATCAATACTAAAACAATAAACTACAATTACCATCTAATTTGACAAGTCAGTTTAATCAAGGTTAAAAGTAAAGGACAAGTTTGGTCTGAGTTAGTTAAAGGTGATCTACACAATTCAAGGTTGTCTATTCAATAAAGAGGTTGTCCAAAAATGCTTATCATTTGTTGTAAGAAGTAATTATAAATTACCAATGGTACAAAACTACCATGTACATTATACATGGGCTATCAATTAAAAACAATAGAAGGCATATAGATGACGAGCCACCTCTCCATCTAAGTAAAACACTACCCGAATTAGAATGTGTTTCAATCAATTTAGAGAAGGGTTGTCAATAAGTAACAAGCGTTAAACAAATGCGACAATTAAATACCATTAACTCAAGAATATAAAAATGACAACGCAGTCCTAGCAGGACATCAATAAATGAAACATACTCCTAAAATGGTAACAATACAGACCCAAGGTAAGTCTGAATGCAGCGCAGTCCAAGGGACAAAGTGCCAGGTACACAGGCTACTAAGGTTGTCTTAAAAGAAAAATTTGTGCACATAACACACAACCCAAAGGAACTATAAAATATTTGTGGTTAAAAACACATAATCATAATGCCAGTAAATACAATAGCAATGCCATTAAAGAAAGTCGTTGTACCTTATTCACCATGGATTGGAAATATACATAATTGTTGTCAAAGAGGAAGTAAATATAACTACATTCTCATCAATAAGATCGTAACTGCGAGTAGCTATAATTGCATTGCCAGGATGTCAATTATAAATGCATACAGGAATAACTAAAAACGTTTTTCCATTTGTCGAGATACCAAAATAGAAAAAGAGAAGTAGAGAGGGATAATTAAACGTTTTTCCATTTGTCGGAATACCAATTACAAACGCAGACAAAGATAATTAACACGTTTTTCAATTTCCAGGATTCCAAATATAAAAAAAAAAATGCAAAGAGGGATAATTAAACATTTTTCCATTTTCCAGAATACCAATTACAAACGCAGACAGGGATAACTAACACGTTTTTCCATTGCCAGGATGCCAAATATCAAAAAACGCAGATAGGGATAATTAAACGTTTTTCCATTTGTTGGAATACCAATTACAAACGCAGACAAGGATAAATAAAACATTTTTCCATTGCCAGGATGCCAAATATAAAAAAAAGCACAGACAAGGATAATTAAACGTCTTTCCATTTGGCAGAATACCAATTACAAACGCAGACATGGATAACTAACACATTTTTCCATTGTCGGGATGCCAAATATAAAAAAAGCAGATAGAGATAATTAAACCTTTTTCCATTTATCGGAATACCAATTACAAATGCAGATAGGGTTAATCAACACGTTTTTCCATTGCTAGGATTCCAAATATCAAAAAAATGCAGACACGAAATTTAAAACATTTTTCTATTGCGAGGATACTGAATATAACAAAAAATGCACTAGAAGGGGAATTACATTGTTGTCAATATTATAAAAGAAAATCATTGTACAAACATCCCAGGAAATAAAGCAATAAAAATAAATATCTGTAAGATGTAAAGAGCAGACAGACCATTCAATGTAAAAAGAAGACATTCTGGTTCGATTCAACATCATAGAAGAATAAAAACGTAATCACTCTACAACTCAATAATACATAGATAAGAAAAAGATAAACTCTCACCATCAATCAATAAATTGTCAGGTCGAATATCTACATCAAGGTGTAAGAAAACAATCATCCAAGGACAATCATCAAAGGTAGACAACTGACCGGAACGTCCTTCGCTCATCTTCATCGCACAGAAAAGAAGGGCATTGAGATCCATAGGTCTATTAACACCAAAAGGACGACTGTAGATTAGGTTCCTGGACGACTTCTCAGGCGAGGACTGATGAGATAGGGACAAAAGGAAAAACAACCATAGTGGTAACAATCAATACACCATAGGGAGGTCAAGAGATGCGGGAAAATAAAGACCATGTGAGTCAATCAATCATCGAGCTAGGCTATGAAAAATTTAGGTCATCCATCTAGACAATTAGTTTACTTACCCAAGTAAACATCCATATCCAAAGCATAAATCCTACA
>SNQJ01S0013281.1:141047-155514 GCA_010110895.2 Picea sitchensis | reverse complement strand
TGGTCATTTTTACTTTCTAACGTTTATTGATGATTTCAACAGGAAAATATGGATCTATTTTCTCAGACACAAGTGTGAAACATTTACAAAATTCAAAGAATTCAAAGCAGAAGTTGAAAAACAGAGTGGCAAATTTCTCAAAGTACTCAGGCCAACTGGAGGAGGAGAATACAACTCCAGAGAATTTACAAATTTCTGCAAATCTCACGGCATCATCATACAAGCAACAGCAAGGTATACTCCACAGCAGAATGGAGTGGCTGAAAGAAAAAATCAGACCATCATGAATATGGCAAGAACACTTCTCAAAGAGAAATGTCTGTCAAATACTTCTTGGGCTGAAGCAGTAGCATGCTCAGTTTATCTTTTGAGCAAAGAGCAGATATATTTTGCAAAGAGATGGGGGTTTCTGCTGGATTGCATCCTTCCAGCAGAAACCCCCATCTCTTTGCTTCACAATTTATCAAAAACAAGTTGATAGCATTGTATCTGCGAATTATAATGACTACTTTTTAGTTGAAATGCTCAGAAAGAAAATGCAAAGATCGAGGGTCCTGGATCATACTTTTGAATCTCAAAATATTCCAAAGTCGCAAGCTATTGAATATGATTATAAATATCAGGAACCTTGTATCCCAGAAAACAAAGATTCAATTCCCTATGAGGAGGTTTGATGAATAAAGTATGTTGTTCGAGGTGTAATTTTTAATGTTAAGGTCACTGGTTTTTCAGCATGCTGAAACTATTTTTGCATTCATAAATGGATTTTAAATAACAAAAAATAATAATTTCTTATAAATATATATGGTAAAAAAGACCATTTCTTAGAACAATTAAACAACACATAAGTCAAGATCAAAATACAAAATAGTAGATTGTATTTTTCTCTAATTTTAATATGTTTCCCAATTCTAATAACTGTTCAACAAATTGACTAAGATCAGGGCATCAAAAACAACTTCAGGAGTGTGTATAAGTTGTTTCTTATGCCAATATATTATTTCTATTATTTAGTCAACTTGTTGGACATTTATTAGGATTTGGAAATATATTAAAATGCCATAGTCTAAAACCTAAATGATTCTTTTCCTGCCACATTTTCTGGGGATATTTGATAGATATCCAGATTTGAGTAAGTATTTTGTATAATCCAAATATTTTAGGAGTTTTTCAACAATTTAAATCCATTTTCAAATTTAAAAATGTATTTTAAACAACATAAACGGATTAAAACAAACATTTTATACCTATCATTTTGTAATATATACTTACAAGATATACTTATGTGTACCCTAGAAAACACACAAGAATTAATTATAATTGTCTTAACAATTTATTTTCTATTAACACTTTTATATCTTTACTCGGCGTTTTACTCCCAAAAAGGCTCAACAGACGACGATAAAAAGCATTGCTGTTGATATGGTGCTTACATCTACCATCCATCTGTTCATATGGTATAACTTAGGCTATCACGTCTTCGCTGTCCATTATCAGACGTACTGGGTTCCTGGTGAGACAAGGCTCGTTGTATTTTCACTGATACATACCGGCATCCATCCACAATATGCCATGGCTATGTGCACCTGAAATTTTAGGGTTTCCTATATGAATTCCTTGCGAATCACTGAGTAGCCATGATTGTGTTTCAATCTGGATGGTATTTTTACCGGTACATCCCAACATCCAACCACTGTTAACATATGATATGCGATGGCTGTGTACATCGGAAATGTTTGGGTTGCCTATATGAATACCTTGCGAATCAGTGAGAATCCATGATTGTGTTTGAAGCTGGAAGAGGATTCAACAAGGACAACTGAAAATTGTAGAGGGAGGTAGTGGAATAGTCTTCTGTTTTTCTCAGGGAATTCGAAGAGGGGTAGCAGGACTTCCGGTGGGGGAAACCGCCATCTTCAATGCGCTCGTCACCCAACCATAGCGGAGTGCTCGTTGGAATGAAAGCAGTTTCTTCGTCGAAAAGCAGAACCATAGAGGAACTGCAGAATGCCTCCTTAGATCTAAGAGCTCGAGGTTTTGCTTCCTCAATTTCAGCCAAAATCTCTCAGTTGCTGCTTAAAGAAAGTCTTCGGTAACTCTCAATCAAACACATCTTTATATTTGGCATGAGTTACCTTTCTGTTTGAGTTGTTATATTAGAGTCTAATTTTAGATGGTAAAAAGGTTCTAGAGCCATACTTCTAGGATTATGTTGCTGGTTTATTGCTGAGCTTTTTAGTTATAAATGTAACAGTGTTTTCTCTTTGAAATATGAATTGAATAGCGATGAGCACTTTTGCTCACGTTTTGTTACTGCCTTGATCTTTGTTTGTAATTTCGTTTTGTTACTGCCTTGATCTCTGTTTGTAATTTGGTTTCAGAGCAGCTTTCCAGATATAAATGTAACAGTGTTTTCTCTTTGAAATATGAATTGAATAGCGATGAGCACTTTTGCTCACGTTTTGTTACTACCTTGATCTCTGTTTGTAATTTCGTTTTGTTACTGCCTTGATCTCTGTTTGTAATTTGGTTTCAGAGCTAAGGTGAGCTCGTGTGAGTTAAAAACGTTGTGAGGAGCCACTATTTGTAGCAGTGAAGCAGTCCCCGGCCATCGTTTCCCAGTAGAGAAGCGGTGGAGCTACATGTGACGAACCACACCGCCACTGCCAGCGAACAGGGCCGTCGTTTCGATCCGCCGCTGCCAGCGAACAGAGTCGCCATTGCCATCGTTTGAAGCCTCTGCCATTTTCAAACAGCCCGCGTGCACAGATTTGAAAAGTAAGTCGTCGTTTTCTTGAGGAGACGTCGCTACCATTAATTGCTTAATGTATAGATCTATCATCAGAGAATATAGCGCTGCCCCATGAATAGAACGCTGGCACTTTACAAATCCATGTAGGCGATTTCAGTGTTGTCTGGTGAAGGCGATTTTTGCCACTTTACAAATCCGGTTGAAAGATAGTTCAAGCCGATGTCAGATTGAAGAGGTTGCGGGCGTGTTAAAGTGTTGTCTGCCCGAAGACAAGGAGCCTGAAACATAGAAGGGCGATCTGCAGCAGAGAAGGAGCCCGCGTGGGAGGTAAAAACCAGCAAAAGCCAGCAACATGTTTCTTTGTTTTTTAAATTGGTGAATAATTGTTGATCTTGCTGAATTATTTGTGGTGGAAGATGGAAAATCCTCTAGCTGATTCATATCTAAATGAATCCACCAAACTTGATGGTGAAAATTATGTTAATTAGAAATTTAAGTTGATAACGGTGCTTCCACCAAACTTGATGGTGAAAATTATGTTAATTAGAAATTTAAGTTGATAACGGTGCTTGAATCATATAATCTGCGGATGATTCTGAAAGGAAATGAGCCCAAGCCCATAAATAACTGCTGCCTCAATTCCTCAAATTGTGCAAAAACTGGAAATAAAGAAGAAAGTGGTGTTGCTAATGTCTGTAAAGGATAACATCAATCCTCATATGAGAGACAGTAAAACTTCCAAAGAGACGTGGGACGTTTTCAAAAGTTTTTACGAAACCTTTAATGCAAACCAGATTTTATTCTTAGAAACTAAACTCTTATCTCTCAAAATGGAAGCCAATGAAAGCATAAGTAATTTTGTATCCCAAATTAAAGATTTAAGTGATATTCTTAGAAACTAAACTCTTATCTCTCAAAATGGAAGCCAATGAAAGCATAAGTAATTTTGTATCCCAAATTAAAGATTTAAGTGATAAGTTTGGTGATATTGGTGAAAAGGTTTCCAATAGTGATTTATTGCTTTGAAAGGTTTAGTGAAAGATTATAAAGTCTTTATTTCAGCACTCTTTGCTAGACAAACACCCCTTACTTTTGATGAATTGGCGGGAATTCTTCTTCAAGAAGTAGAGAGAATGAAGAATTATGATTAGAACTCAAGTGGTTCGGATTTGACATTGATTGAAAGAGGTAAAAGATCATACAGAGGTAAACCGCAAACAAAGTAGAAAGGTTTAAGAGAAATATTGAATGTGAATATTGTGGCAAACTTGGACATCTTGTTAAAGATTGTTATAGAAAAAATAATCATGAGTCCAATCAAAGATATAAAAGGCATAATGGAATATTTTTTCATAAAGACACTTCAGTTAATGAGGGATTTAAAAATGTTAAGTTATTTATTTATGAAGCTCTTCTGCTGAAACTGATAATGAGAATGCATGGTTCATAGATTCTTGTGCATCAACCCATATGTCGTGTCATAAAGAATGGTATGATGAACATTATGAAAACATTGATGGCACACACATTTATTTAGGAGACAAGAGATCACATAAAGTGGGCTATGGAGTAATAAGTGTGAACTTACCTAATGGAAAACTGAGAAGATTCATGATGTGATGTATGCTTTTGGTATTAAAAATAATTTAATATATGTTTCAATTATCACTGATAATAATTTAAAAGTGGAATTTGGTAAGTTGAGGTGTGTTGTAAAAGATGTGGATTGTTTCCACAGATACTAGGGTTGGTGGATTGTATAAGTTGGATGTGACAATGAATCGTCATGTTGCATTGTCATCCACAACAATGTCTACAGAAGAGTTATGACACCACGGGTATGGGCACCTCGATTACAATGATTTGATGTTATTGCAAAGAAAAAAAATGGTATAAGGTATTCCTGTTATGAAGAATGATCATTTTGCATGTGAAGCATGTGCACTTGGTAAGCAACATAGAGAGGAGTTTACCATACAAACAGAGAAAAGACATACTGATACACTTGAATTAATTCATACTGATACACTTGAATTAATTCATGCGGACCTATGCAAACTAGGTCACTTGGTGGTGCTCTACATTCTTATTTTTGTTGATGAAAAATCTAGATATACTTGGGCCTATTTCTTAAGAAGAAAAAGTGATGTATTTGAGTACTTTAAAGAGTTCAGAACTATGACCGAAAAAAAGAAAGAAAAATGTATTAAAGTTATCATATCTGATCAAGGTGATGAATATACATTAGGAGCATTTAAAAGTTATTGTAAACTTAATGGATTCCAATAACAATTTACAGTACCTCATATGCCTCAACAAAATGGTGTCACTGAAAGAAGGAACAAAACACTAGTGGAATGTGCTCGCAGTATGTTTCAAGGTCAAAACATCTCTAATGGTTTTTGGGAAGAAGCCATTAATACTTTTGTTTATTTGAAGAATCAAATTCCAACTAAGAAATTTGATTTCCAAACTCCTTTTGAGGTTTTCCATGGATATATAGATGATGCCAGTCATTTAAGAGTGTTTGGATCCACTGTATTTTCACATATTCCAAAGGATGAGAGAAAAAAACTTGATGCAAAATCAATCAAGTGTGTTTTTATTGGGTACTGTAGTGATAAAAAAACATACAAATTGTTTGATCCGAGTTCACATAAATTGTTTGCAAGTAGAGATGTGGTGTTTCATGAGAATGCAGATAGAGGTGATACAATGAATGATGCAGATGATTGGCATAATGATAATGATGAGCATGTCAAAATAGATGCAATGGTTAAACAGGAACAAGAACATGTGCAGGCTCAAGAACAGAATGTAAGAAGTATGGACACTTCAGGAAATCATGATACATCAAGTGGAGAAGAGTCACCACAGAGCAGGAGATGAGATGAAAGTAGTGAAGGACCAATGAGGTCATCACGACAAACTCAACCAACTATAAGGTATAAATATTATGCATTTATTTCCATGTAATGAATGTTGTAGAACCTGTAAACTATCATCAAGCTAAAGAAAATGAAGAGTGGATAAATTCTATGAATGATGAATATGACTCTCTTATGAAAAATCACACATGGGAATTAGTTGAACTGTCTGAAAACAAACTCCCTATTAGAAGAAAATGGTTTTATAAATCTAAATTTAAAGAATATGTTAGCATTGATAAATATAAGGCAATATTAGTTTCAAAAGGAGAGAATTGATTACGATGATACTTTTGCACCAATAGCTAAATTGAATACAATTAGAGTATTGATTTCCTTAGCTACAAAACATTATTGGAAAATAGATTAGTTAGATGTCAAACCTTCTTTTCTAAATGATGATTTAAAGGAAAAGGTTTATTTGATTCAACCTGAAGGGCTTGTCAAGAAGGGACAGGAACATCTAGTCTACAGGTTACAGAAAACATTATAGGGTTTGAAACAAGCACCGAGATCATGGTATGTAAAGATAGATACCTTCTTTTATTAGAATGGTTTTGTGAAAAGAAAAAACTATCCTAACTTGTATGCTAAGAAAGATGAAGGAAATGTTTTCTTAATCTCTTTAGATTTGGATGATCTCATTATTACAGGAAGTGCACACAAGCTAATTAATGAGATTAAAGGTTAGTTGTCTGAAGAATTTGATATGAAAGACCTCGACGAATTGCATTAGTGTTTAGGACTTGAGGTCTGGAGAGATTATGGTAAGACATTAATCACTAAAAGTAAATACACAAAAGAAATTCTTAGAAAGTTCAATATGAGTGAATGTAAAGCAATGTCAACTCCCTTAAAACATAATGAAAAATTTCATAGTGATGATGGAACTAAAGAGGCAAATGGTACTTTATATCATCAATTGGTGGGAAGTTTGAACTACCTCACCACTACCATACCAAACATTGCATAATTACTCAACATCCTTAGCCAATTCATGGCTAAGTGTTATGAGAGCCACTAGAAACCTACAAAGAAAGTACTCTCATACTGGAAAGGAACAATAAATTTATGTATTATGTATAATGATGAATTTGATGTTGAACTGACAGGTTTTTCTCATTCAGATTGGGAAGGAAATCCTGATGATAGAATATCTACGTCAGGCTATGCATTTCATATAGGATCGGAGGTTGTATTGTGGTTTAGAAAGAAACGACCAACTGTTTCTTTGTTGTTAACAAAATCTGAGTATAAATCATTGACCAGTGCTACCTGTGAAAATATTTGGTTGTGGAAAATTCTTACATATGTTGAAGAGGACCAAAATGGTCCATCATACATCAATTGTGATAATCAAAGTTCTATCAAATTGGCACACAATCCAATATATCATACAAGATAAAAACACATGACCTACAACATCACTTCGTGAGAGAGAAGATTGAATCAAAGGAAATTAATCAATTTTTTGAAATACAAATGATAATGTGGTTGATATATTTACCAAGCCTCTTGGTAAACTCAAGTTTGAAGTTTTTAGAAGCAAGTTAGGTGTTGTAGAAAACCAATTTTTCCATTAAAGGGGAATATGATAATAATGTCGAAACCTTAAAATGTTGTTAGAGCATTCTGTGTGAGTTGTTTTACTAGAGTCTAATTTTAGATGGTAAGAGGTTATAGATCCATACTTCTAGGATTATGTTACCGGTTTATTGGTGAGATTTCCAGCTATAAATGTAACATTGTTTTCCCTTTGATATATGAATAGTCATGAGCACTTTTTCTCACGGTTTGTTACTACCTTGATCTTTGTTTGTAATTAGGGTGACTCTAATCAGAACATTATTTGGGTTTTCTTGTATGTTGTAAATGTTGCATTCATAAATTAAATTCAGTGGGTATGCACAAGGATATAGTTGTAACTTGACCTCCCTATTTCTTTATTTTGAAGTTGTTTGATGTAGGTTTAATTCAGTACATAGTTGAGTGGACTTACTATTTAAGAACATGTGTTTCCTCTTAAGAGGTCACAGATTCAAATTTAGAGAGGGTAGGGTATGTAAACTTTTGTAAACTTTAGTCCTCAAGTCACTATGCGAAGAAGGTCCCTTATCTCACAAACAAAAAAGTTTTATACACCAATTTGATGTCTCACTTGGTCGTAACATTAAAATTAGATTATTATTATTATTAAATATTTAGGAACAATTCAAATTAAAATACACACATAAAACTAAATCCATTAAAAAAAAAAAAAATCATTAATATATGATCATTTGGTATTATCTTTATTCAATATAATCTATTTTGATCATTTATATTATTAATATACTTTCCATATTTGTGTTCACTCTACCATTCCTTTACATCTCTTTTGTCTCTTAACTTTATTTACCCTTCCAATAGTATTGGATATGTATCTTTGGAGACGAACTTATATGAAGAGTTATGGCATGTTTGTGTTGAAAATAGACAATTACAATAAGCCAAATGTTCCCCCGTTTCTACTGGGAAAATCTTTGTGTTTATGCGTGTGTTAGGTTTAAAAATATTTATTTCAATAAAGCTAGCTCAAAGATAAAGTAAAGCTAAATCTATTCTAATTTAAACGAGGGAAAAGTAGTATTGGCTTTCGTTTTAACCATAATAATACTAATCGTTTTAACCATAATAATACTATTTCGGTTTGGTTAGATAGACATGATAAAAACTCTTAAACGAAATTTATTTAACTAAAAGAATAATGAATCTAGATATGCCAAATTATTTTTATGAGATCATTGTATATGCCTTTTTTTTCTAAACAAGAAAAATTATCTTTTTATTATATAATATAAAATATTACATCTTTGTTCATTCTCTTTCGAAAAAGAGCATTCGATCATATAAAAACTATACCAGTTCTGATTGGGAAATTCAAGCTTTCAATACATAAAACATCACTTAATTCCGAGAGTACCAACTGTCCAGTGGATTTACCACATACATATTCAAGAAATTCTAAACAAAAAGTGAAACATTAAAAACTATAAACAAAATTTTAGTCTTCAAATATTATACATTATCAACCTGTTGGAGATCAGAAAACTTTAGTATGCCTAGAAAGTCCTGGCTTTTTGTTTACCCACTATGTGTAAAAGTCCTGGCTTTTTGTTTACCCACTATGTGTAGATAATAACACCATGGTGATCTTGGTCTTTGGCTTGTTCTCTACCAACTATGTGTAGATAATAACATTATGGTGATCTTGGTCTTTCGCTTGTTGTCTACCCACTATGTGTATATAATAACACCATGGTGATCTTGGTCTTTGAGCGCAAATTTTGAAAGAACATTTGCAACCTTGTTATACTCTCTATAAGTATGAATATAGGAAATCTTTTCAAACTGGGTACTAAGCCTTTTTATTTGCTCCTTCCATCCTTCCAACACCAGTATTTGGAGTCTCCCGCTTCCCTTACACCATTATATGATGAGTTTTGAATCCCCAATAATATGAATGCCATACATGTGGAATTTTAACAACAAGAAAAGCATGGTCCACACGCCTAGCAACTCTGCCCCGTTGTTTGTTCCAACTTGAGCAGAGTATTTGCATTTAAACTAATAACACCACCTGCTCCACTATTTGATCCATCCCCTCAAGCTGTGCCATAAAACCACCCCACAAGTTGGTGAATTTGGGGTGGTCTTTTAATCCTGTATTTAGAGTTAGATTTCTGTGGCATTACACTAGCATTAAGAAAGGCAACAGACTTGATAGCCACCACATGCAGGAGAGTCGACCCACTGTTGAAAAGAAGGTTCTTTCTTTCTAGCCATAAGAACCACCAGACAATGGCTGGAAGAGTGATCAAATTTGGATGTTGTCCGACCAAAAACGAAAGGCATCCATCAACTGTGTTTCCCTCCCAAGACAACTTAAACTTGAGAATCCCCTCAATAATAACCCAAACTTAACGAGTAAAAGGACATGAAATAAACAAATGTTTTATTGACTCTAAATTCCTTTTACACAAGATACAAAAGCTCGGGCCTTCCCACTCTTTTGCAAGCAACATTTCCCATGTGACAAGAATTGTGTTTTGCGAAAAGAAAGAAAAAAAAAAGTTTTAATTTTAAAACCAATTTCCACTTCCACAATTTATAGCACCACCCACTTATAGAGTGTGACCACATGCTCTCAGAAAGATCCCTAAACAAATTTCTCGCATAGGGAAAACCACATGCTCTACTTTATATGCGTTTATCATATCATAATAAAGTATTATGATATTGATGTGCTTTTTATGGAGAGAAAGGTAGGTTCACTTTATTCTACTTACTTTTATGGCTACTAATCCTTTTCATTTTTCATTATCTGATTGGGTAAGTGTGTATGAGTTCAATGTATATAGTAAGTGGTTTCATTATTTAAATTATCAATGTTAAGGTGATTGATACGGAATGGCGAGTTATTATTTATTGTTTACCGTATGGGTATTGGGAGCTTAAGGACTTGTATGCAAAGAAAATTGTTTTAACTAAAATACAAGATGTAAGAATATACATCGATATAAGATCGAAAATAAGAATATACATGGAGATAAGATTGAAAATGCAAAGCATATTCCAAATGTTAACATTTCAATCAAAGAAGTATTGTAAAAAAAAAAAAACAATGCTATTAATTATATATATATATAAAATGGTTACAATTAGTTGGAATTAGTTGGAACATTAAGCATTTCTATGCCAAGCAAATTCTTTTAACCAAAATATAAGTATTACATATATTAAAATGAAATGGTTGCAATTAGTTGAAATATTGAGACTTCTATGCAAAGAAAATTCTTTTAACTAAAATATAAGAATATACATGGAGATAGGATTGAAAATGCAAAACATATTCCAAACGTTAATACTTCAATCAAAAAGAGATATTGTAAAAAAAAAAACAATGCTATTACAATGTGACATATTATAATGGGCAATTATATATGTGTCTTCTATTAATAGAATTTATATATTTCAAAAATTATATGAATATATTAATAGAATTTATATATTTTAAAAATTATAATTATATATGATTGTAGTGAAGTTTATTTTAGTATATTTCAAGTTATTTAATTTAATATTTTTTGAAAATTTATATGAATAGTGTTTTTTTATAAATTAAAATATATTAAGAAAACAATAATTTTTAATGTTATATTTTTTAACTAAAAAAATTAAAATAAAATGTTAAATTCAAAATAATTTATAATGATAAAAAGCAAGAAATGATATTTAAAATTTGAAATTTTTAAGTGTTTCATAAAGTTGAAATTAAGTAATTATATTCAAAGTTACAAAAGAAAGTTATTAGGAAAATGAATATTTGTGTTCAAGGAAATTGTAGGTTTAGTGTTTAGTCAAGTACATATTTAATGTGAAGGGAGTATAATTTAGCATTATATAGTTTTGAAGATTTGAACAAGTAATTAGAATTAACTCATTATGATAAATTGTGTTATCACATTTATGGATTTAGTGAACTTAAACCCATGTATAGTAGTATTGGCTGTAATCCATTTAATAGAATATGAATTTAATGTGCTTCAATTTAATTGAATATGTTGAACTCCATGTATAATAGAAATAACAATCTCTATAATATAAATTTCAAACTCTTAAACCATATACATAACAACTTGAGCGGTAGTATGACCTAATTTGATTGAATGTGGATGCACATATTTTTAAAACACTTCACTTCATTGGGTTACCCCATGTTGTGAAGTAATGCCTACTATCCCATGCTATGATACGATGTTGATACTATGTTATGATGTAGCACATGTTACTTATGATAAATTTGTGAAGATTTCCTCACCACTTCAGTATACCTTCTAAACCAAGTTTTTATTTTCTATTCTATGTTGGATGATTCTACAACATCGAACTAATTGGTTAGATAATGGATTAATTGGTTAGATAATTTTAGTTCATTTGATAATTATGCAAATTTTGATTTATCTGTTTTATCAAATTGCCTTTGTATCATTTTAAACAAATTAACGATATGTATTTGTAATGGCCCCAAATGATAGGACTACATGCAAATCACCAGGTGCAAATTTTATTTTATTTTTTCTTTTTAAATTGGGTAGGAAGGAAGGGACGACAATAGTTGAACCACACCACCAGACGACGAAAACAAACGCACAGGTCAGTCGAAAGACATCAATGACTCGACAACTAACTCAACGAGCGACTAGGCGACACAAGCATAAACAACAAGGAGGGATGACTATCTTCCCGACACAATCATGACCAAGCCTACAAGCTAAGGACAACATCCCCTTCCTGACACAACGACCTTGACAACCAATGACTAGAACCTCAAGGCGCATGAACCAAACGGTTGAAGGCATTCAACCCATGCGCCAAAAACAACTTGTAACGCACGACAAACTCACATAGAACACACTGAATCCAGCCAAGGTCTCATTCGTCGCTATCCCACAAGGTGCACCATGATCCCCACATCAGAAATCATGTCATTCCCATGTGATAGATGTGTCAATAAACTTGGCACAAACATAAGCTAACCAGACTAAGGATTCTAGAAAACTCTGACGTGCTAGGAACCGAATACTGAATGGGAGACTATACGTACCCCCACACAAAAGGTCAACGAGACACAAGGGGAGGAAGACAAGGGGTGATTCTAGCCCACATGACATCGTCCCCGACCCCACCAATCATCCATTCTAACCGGTCCATGATTACATTCTATTTTAACATGGGTTTCATTCTAACGGGGCACGTCAAGTTACAATTATCCAATAATGTGTCCACTAAATAAACTTTAATACCATTAATCTTGCAAATCTAAGTAGTCAATACTAAAACTATAATTATAAATTCCCTCTAACTTCAATTATAATTCAATTCAACAAGTCTAAAATTTGCAATCCACTCCTTACTCACCAATCAAATTTTAATCATTAAGACAACCTAAATGGTCAATTCTATATTAATCCAAAATCTCCATCCAACTAGCCATTAACTAAATAACAATTGTGACAATCTTGATGTAGAATGCTACCATTAATACAAATAATATAGAAATTACAAGGCATCTAGCGTGACAATTAACCTAACACTTAATATAGCAATAACAACATTACTACATCAAGGTAGAAAGCATCAATTATGCATTTATTAACTCAATAAATTCCACTTGCGTCTATCTTTACTCATTGTACCAAAATGACAGTTGTCTACACATTAAAGGAATCGGCTAAGAAGTGTAAATGCCATAAAGCCATATACAATCAATAAGAGACTAAGGCCATGCACCTAATTAGATTTACTTCCAGGTAAAGGTAAAAACTCAGGGCATAAACGCCGAAGCATTAGTTGGCTGCCTAGAACTGATGTCATTTACAGGTTAAAGGGAGCAATTAGCAATTTAGGCAACTCGTGGCCATTTAATCAATACGAAGGAATCTGTTGACCATTCATAGTGTTGTAGCAATTATTCTGGCAATTAATAAGGAAAATAATATAGCATTTAATATTGCAATTGATAAAGGCATTTAATTGTAGAAAATGTTCTAGCAAATAACAAGGAAATCTCGTGCTCCTTTCCAGCAAACTCATTCAACAATTAAAGGCCAATTCATGGGCAATTACAACATGCTCAGGCAATTGATTAGAGAAAATTCGTGGGCGTTTTAAACAACAACTCAGTCAAATTTCGAAGGGAAAAAACGTGGCATCATTTACTTGCAAATCGTGTGCATTAATAGGAATCAAATCGCAACAAATTGTTAATGCAAAACTCATTCTTCATTAAGGGAAAAAACGTGGCATCAATTACTTGCAAATCGTGGGCATTAACATGCATCCAATAGCAGCAAGTTTTTAATGCATAACTCAGTCTTCAAACAAGGGCAAACATTGCCCCAGCAGTAAAACGAAATGCAGTCCAGAGAGGGACAAATTTGCCAGGCAACAAGGTAATCAAAACAAAGATTCTTAAGTGCAAGACACAGTCTTCTTCAAGGGGAAATTCACCCCAAAGGTAAAAACGAGATACAAACCAAAGAGGGATGAATAAACCGACGTTTCCCTTTTTCACTGCCAGGATGTCAATGCCAACGCATACAGGAAAACAAAAACGTTTTTTTCTTTCTTACCAGGGTACCAAATGTAAAACGCAGACAGAGAATTTAATTGTTTTTACATTGCCAGAATACCAATACAAAATGCAGACCTGAATCAATTCATTTTTCCATTGCCCGATTACCAATAAAAAAATGCAAACATGAATCAACACGTTTTCCATTACGAGAATACCAATACAAAAATCCATACATGAATCAACTCATTTTTCCATTGCCAGAATACCAATACAAAAATGCATATATGAATCAATTCGCTTTTCCATTTCCAGAATACCAATACAAAAATGTAGACATGGATCAATTCGTTTTTCGATTGCCAGAATACCAATACAAAAATGCAGACATGAATCAACTCGTTTTTCCATTGCCAGAATACCAATACAAAAATGCATACATGGATCAACTCGTTTTTCCATTGCCATAATACGAATAAAAAAATGTAGACATGGATCAATTTGTTTTTCCATTGCCAGAATATCAATACAACGCGAACGAAAGTAAGAGAACCGCAAGGATCTATTGGGAAAAGTCATTGAATGATCACAGGTATTCTATCAGTCAAGGCGTAGAGAAAAACCAACAAGGATGCAAGATAATCCATATGCAGGGGTCTTGGCTAGAAGGCA
>SNQJ01S0013281.1:112160-131156 GCA_010110895.2 Picea sitchensis | reverse complement strand
TTAAAGGCCTAAAGCCGACATAAATAAAATAACATTACTAATCTAAATTACAACTAATGGCCTAAATCCGACATAAATAAAATAACATTACTAATCTAATATGCCCCAATTAAGTGGTAATGAGCCAATATTAGGGCTTAACAATTTTCTTCACATAAAGAGATGCAAGCCACATCACAAGTTGGTAAGGAGGCGAGGACTCCAATTGGAGATAACTTAAAATATTTTTTTTATGGTATTAATGTCAGTTTGAATCGATAGAGGGCGCAATCCACTGCTCAGGAGAGTTATGTTGAGAATACAGATGAGGAGATATATTCCATAAGCATAGAAGAGCTACGTTCTTATGCCAAATTTTGTCGCAGTGGATGGAAAGAGTTAATTGGACATGGGGAATCATGCATTGGACCGATATGTGTTTTAGTTTGTAATTTTTTCATTCATTCGGGAATAGTTTTCTTGTTATTAGACCTAGATACATATCATTGCATTGTTATAAATAATTGACATGTGTTACATGTTCTTTAAGCGCAGTTTGGCCAAATGTTAAATGATTCCTCATTAAATAGGGGACTTGATTCATCGTTTTTAAATTTTGAAGCAATGAATCAGGTATGCTTTTAGAAATATCCATATTTACACTTTAGTTGTATAATTTCCACATGAAAAATCAATCCAACAAATTTATATCTCTCCATTAATGTAAACACATTTCTCTAAAATTCAATTTTTCTCGCCATTAATGTGAACACATTTCTTTAAAATTCAAAGTTTTTGCGTTCACAGATTCCCTTGCCATATCCCAACACATTTATAGGTTTATCTCAGTTATCATCGCAAATTTTGGGGGAATTTCAAGAGGGGGATGATATTGATGTTGGCACATCAAGTGTATTGCATTTTTCAAAGTTTAAAACTATGATTTCAAGTGTCAATCATTTAATTTTAACTCATAAAAAATTATTTAATTTTTTTTTATGTAAGTAGATGCCTTAATGGACATATGCAAATTTCAAATGTGTTATAGGCCAACTTGGAAAAGAGAGTGCCAAAAAGAGTGCCCGAGAAGGATGTGTCCATATCAGAGAAAGATGCATCCATACATGATGATGCATAGGTCATGCATATGCACATTGAATTTGTAAGTTCTAGTGTGTTTTTATGAGGACTTTATTATATACAAATGAATGCTTAAATTTATTTTTCTACCTTTTTGAAATTTTATGGGTTACATTATAGATATGCACATGATAGAATTGCCTTGTATTTATTTCGTCCATGTCAATGGTTTAGAATAATATATAATTAGGATTTAGACGTAACTACATGTACTATCCTTAATACATTTTCCAGATCTATTTTTTTCCTTTTGAAAGATGTGCAGAACAACTTTTTATGTCCCTTTTTTCTTTCCTTTTGAAAGATGTTGATAAAAAATTCAATATCCTTTTCCTAAATTTATTTTTCAAAAAGAGTTCAACATTATTTTTAAAACCATGGCTTATTTGTAGTTGAAATACACATATTGCAAAACTAAAGTTTTGGTTAATCAAACAAATTCAATATCCTTTGCCTATATTTATTTTGCAAAAATAGTTCAACATTATTTTTAAAACCATGACTTATTTGTAGTTGAAATACGCTTGTAGAAAAATTGAAGTTTTGGTTGATAAAATATTCCTTGTATAATATTATAATTAATCATTTCTATTCATGGAAAGGTTAGTCAACGAGTCCTTATATAAATTTACCATCATTTAAAATGGTATATATTTGAGGAAAGAATGGGAAAAGTTCATCCATCCCTTATTTATTTTATTATTGTGTTGAACTCTTCACTAATTTCTTACTAACCATGCACTAGCGTTTCTAGATATAAAAATAATGGGGAATATTCAAACCACCCTTTATTTATTTGAGTATTGTCTTGAACTCTTCACTAATTGCTTACGAACCATGAACTAACTTTTTTAGATTTAAAAATATTCTAAAAATATGCTACATACATGAACTTACTTATGTTTAGATCATGATGTAGGCATTTTTGAAAGAGAATTTGATTATATGAGGACATCTATCCCACAGTTGAAAAAGAAAGATTTATCTGCTTGGAAAAATGGTGTAATATAGATATTTTTGTTTTCTGCATACAATGAAGTGAATTTCTTGTTGGGGTATTGTCAATCTCTTAACTTTTTTCTTACTAAAAACCAATCAAGATTCCTATATTTATAAATATGTTCTACATGATTGTAGTATTGTCAAACTCTTAACTTCTTTTGTATTAACCACCAACCAACCTTCCTAGATTTAAAAATATCTTGCACATGATCTTATGTTTATATCATGGTGTAGCAAATTGATTATATGAGAACATATATTTCAAAACAGAAAAATGAAAGATTTATCTTCTTGAAAGAATCCAAATTTGTGTTTTTTGCATACATCTAAGTGATATCTTTGTTTGGGTATTATCTAACCCTATATTAATTATATGAGAACATATATTTCAGAACAGAAAGAGGAAAGATTTAGCTTCTTGGAAGAATCCAGATTATTGTTTTATGCATACATACAAGTGATTTCATTCTTGGGGTATTATCTAACTATGAAAAATGATTGCTTACCAACCACACACCAACTTCTGTTTAAAAATATTATGTATATGATCGTACTTATTTCACATTAATGTAGGCATTTTTGAAAGAGAATTTGATTATAATATGAGAACATCTAAACCATAGTAGAAAATTAAAGATTTATGCGTTTGGAAGAATGGATTTATATGCATAATAGAATAAAAAGAGAGCAATAAAATTAGCTCCAAGGAACTCCTTAAAGATCCATGGAACCTCGGTTGGGTATGTTATTCTTTCTCATGGTTGGGTATGTTATTCTTGATTGAATAACTTATTTAGTATTTATATGTTTATTATATTAGATGTATATACTAATATATATTATTGGTTTTTCTTCCTTGGTTTTTATGCATATTTTTTAGGTTTCAATAATACAATAGATGATTTGGATAGTGCAATATGTGTTTAGGTTTATTTAATATTTTTTAACTTACGAGTTTCATGCATTTGAAGTCCATAGATTTCAAATTTTTTAACTTATGAGTTTCACGCATTTGCAGTCCATAGATTTCAAATTTGGTAAAAGAAATTGAGACTATGTAAGAAAGTTTGTGATGTAGGAGCATGGCCAACAAAGCACAAGCGGGAGATATCTGGATGCACTAGCGCGTATTTTGAAATATTTTGAATTTAAAACATCAATGTATTAATGTAACATATGTTCAATTTTGGTTTTGAGTTATGAACTTCTTTAATGACTGGAGACTGATCCATCACGTAAGATCAATGGGGAATGCATTTTTCTTATGAGACGGATGGCAATACAGATTTGGAGATTGTGCTCTTATTTGTCTGGCTCAATATTTATTGTAATAGATGTTAATTAGTTGATAGCAATTAATTCCGATAACATAACATAGATTATTTGGAGGGAAAGTCTCAAAGATCACCACTTTGAATAAAATTTTGGTAATATTTCCCAGTAGTGGTGGTTGTTGCCTTTGTTGTTGGAAGACTGTTGATAGAAGATAGCCGATTAGTAGTGTATATGTTAAGGAGTAGTGAAGAAATGTGTATGAATGTATGTAAGTTCTAGTTGAATGAATATAACAGAGGAATATTGTCCCAAAGGTATGTGGTTGTTTTGTCTATCTGAATGAGTGAATGGTATACTTTCTGTTATTTTTCAATTCTTTGTTATTTCCTGTTCTTGAATCCATGATTGTATTGCATTGTTGAACGTATGAGTCACTATGAAGAGTGGATAAGTTTCAATTGTTTCTCTTCATTGGGTGAGTGCAAGGCGTGCATAGTGTCTGGAAGGAGTGTGTGACTGAGACTATTTCGACTCGAAATCTCAGCAGGAATAATGAAACTTATGTATTCAAGGAGTGCAATGACATCCGCAAGGATTGTGTGACAAAGTTTTCATAATTGAATGCCCAGGAGGGGTGGTGTGATTCCATTCACAAGAGATAGATGTGGTTGGAGAACATTCACAAGGAGTGTGAAGCCATCCACAAGGAGAAGTTAAGTCGTGGAAGATAATCTGTTGCAAGGTGTGCACAGATAAACAATCCGACTAAGTGTTGAAGGAGGTGTTCGGAGGAACCAGGGGAAACCGAAGAAGTAAACCTCAGGAGGGAGAGTAGTGGAAATTCTTCAAGGACAAAAGTCACTGGAGTATTCACTGAAATCAGTGGACAAGATTCGTTCTGAGAGGAGACGAACGATCCCAGACCTTCAAATTTGGAAAAGCTACGTGGAGGATAGTCAAAAGTTGTTCGACACTTCAGAGTTTGGGAGGTTTGGAGGATTTCCGAAAGGACAATTGCAAAGTCTGAAGTCGTGAACAGATTTCAGCCATTGGTCGTGAAATGGGCATGTGGTAATGGATTAAGGAGTTCGGGAGTCAGAATTCTGGAGGTTCACAAGAGAGAAACCTATAGTTTTGGGAAGTCACGAAACCTAAACCCAAGTGGAGCCAACAGACTTGAGGAGACGCATGGCGAGAGCTTAGAGATTCAAAGTAGCACATTTCGGGAAAAGTCGAAGGAAGAGTTCAGGATATCCCTAAAGCACGAATCGTGAAGGGATAGACTCACAATCATAGCCATGGTCACTAGGAGGAGAAAGAGACCCAAAGAGTCACTATGACTCAGTATTTTGAACGGTCCTAGACCGAGAGGTTGAGCATCCCTTTGGAGGGAAGGGGGGTCTGTGCCAAGAGTGGTATCAGAGGAGAACATAATTGACTTCTATAGGGAGAAAGGTAAACTGATATCGATGAGGGGTATTAGAAGCTTCATCACAATTCTTCCTAGAAGATGTGCTAAGCCTCATGTAGCCAACAAAGATATGGAAATGGAGATGATAGAATTACATGTGAGGTTGGATGCCATGGAGACATCAAAAAGGAGAGTGCTTGATGTTGGAGACGTCAGCAAGGTATAAATTGAAGAAGTAGAAGTTGAAGAAGTTGTAGATGAGGATGATGTGAAATAGAACTTACTGAAAGAGGTTGTGAGATTGGGATCTAGAGAAAATATTGGCATCCCTATGTATGAAGGAAATTTAGACACAGAAGAATTGTTTGATTGGATACGAGAAATGGACAAGTATATCAACTAAGAGGATGTCAAAGAAGAGAAAAAGGTAAGACATGTTGTCATTGGGTTGAAAGGACATGCAACACTGTGGTGGGATGAACTGCAAGCTGACAAAATAATCAATGGAAAACAAAATATCAAGAGTTGGGATCGAATGGTAGCCAAGTTGAAGGAGAAATTCATGCCCAAGGATTACCAGATAATTTTGTTCAAGAGGGTGCAGAACCTGAGACGGAGAGGATTTACTATGAAAGAGTACACAGAGGAGCTCTACAAATTGAACATTAGAGCTGGACAAAGAGAGAGGGACGAAGAGAAAGTTGTCAGATACATTAATGACCTAAGGTATGATATCAAGAACGAAATCAATATGACGACAGTCAGGACAGTGGATGATGCATATCAAATTGCATTGAAAGCATAAGAGAAGTTGGCTAGGAAACAAAGTCAACAAAACAAAGGTCGAATCTCAAATAGAGGTAAAGGAGTTGCCTAGGAGAAAGCACAAAATCCCAAATATGAGGCAAAGAAACCACATAGTCACCCTTAGAGAGGAGGATTTTTCCGAGGAAGACAGGGTGGTGGTAGAAACTCTTTTCCCAGAGGAAGAGGAAGAGGAAGAGGAGGAGAAGTGAGATGTTATGCCTGTGGAAAGGCAGGACACATGTCTTGGGATTAGCTTGAGAGGAAGAAAGGAGGCGAAGCTCACATTTTGGAAGTGTAGAGGTCATATGTTGAGGCAGAAGGTGCAGAGGATGAAAAATCATTGATGATGAAGAAGGTTCTTTTGAAACAAGAGCTAGAAACTGAAAAACCTGCAAAGAGGAAAATTTTGTTGAAGACAACTTGCAAAACAAAGGACATGGTTTGCAAGGTGATAATTGACAGTGGAACCACTAACAACCTAGTATCCACAGAGATGGTGGAGAAGTTAGACATGCAGATGGCTGGAAAGCCGACACCATATAAGGTCTCATGGTTGCAGAAAGGTCATAAGGTAATAGTCAATCAACAATCCCTGGTTGAATTTAAAATAGGAGGATATAGAGATGAGATTCTATGTGATGTGATTCCCATGGATGTCTACCATGTTTTTTTGGGAAGACCATGGCATTATGATAGGAATGTTATTCATGATGGGAGGAAGAATACATACATAATAGAGAAGAATGGTAGAACACACATGTTGTTTCCAATTGAGGAAAAGAAGGTGAAATATGAAGCTAGCATGAGCATACTTCTCATGAGTGGGAAGTAACTCCTGAATGGATTAAAGAAGGAACAGGAGATGCAGTTTGTTGTAGTGACGAAGCTGAGGATTATCCTTACCAGTATTTCAATTAAATATTTACCTGAGGAAGTTCATGAACTGTTACATAATTTTGCTGACATTGTAGCGGATGAGTTGCCAAACTCATTACCACCTATGATAAGTATCAACCATCACATTGAATTGATACCAGGAGAAAGTCTGCCGAATAAAGCAGTGTACAGGTTGACACCTCAAGAGAATGAGGAGGTGAAGAGACAAGTTCAAGATCTATTAGAAAAATGGTTGGTCAGAGAAATATTGAGTCCATGTGCAGTACCGACTATATTAAGTCCAAAGAAATAGGGAGAATGGAGAATGTGTACAGAGTCAAGGGCCATAAATGACGCAGTTGAACCCTCGGGCATGCCTACTCACACAGGATCTTCTCCTCTCTTCGGCCCGAAGAACACCAAGGTTCTTCTATATCCCTATCGGGAAATCTGCACCCCACAGATTTTCTTATGCGTGATCCCCCTTTATTTACTTATCGGAGGATCGAAACTCGCGGCTTCGCAAGTTCACTGTCGATCACTAGGCTCTCGAATCCTCGAGACCTGATGGCTAGTCAACGTTGACTTTATCTTCCCCTGTTAGTACTTCTGCTTTGTCGGGATTTTCCTTATTAGGATATCGCTACCCATGATATCGAGCACTATGATTTGCCGACTCTCGATACCCGATGCAACAAAACTCCAACGTATGTGTGAGCTGTCTCTTTACTCCTTGTCACTTCTATTGGGATTTCGGAATTCACGGGATCGCGAATCCTGATGTCGATGGATTTGGGACTTTCCTTTTCCTGATCCCCGATATGGTATGCCACCTATCCTTCACTAACTTCTGTTGTGCCCCTCACAATTCTTCCATCGGGATATCGCGTTTCGTGATTCCGAGCGGCAAGATTTCTCTGTTCTAGAAACCCTCGATTCTTTGAACACCGACTTCCTTGGATCTCTTGACACACGTCCTAGACAATGAACGGCTCTGGGCTCGTCGGGATATCACGGATCATGATATCGCAATTCTCGTTGCAACAACTTGGAGCTTCGACTCGCAAATCCCCGATACACGATACCACGTGTAGATCCGACAGTCCTTGTGACTTGGATCGACGGCTCTACCCCTCCTGAGCTTTAAACCTTCGAAAGTTCTCGTCATAACCTCCTTTCACCTCCACACGATCCAACGGCCCTCGGCACTTCATGAAATCTCCTCAGAGGATTTCGTCCGCCTTTTCTCCCTTTGATGCTTCTGCGAAACGATTGCATTCCTCTCCATGAAACTCGTCCGCCTGCTCACAAGTCTGCGACGCTTCTTGCAAGCTTTCAAGGCACCAACTCCCTGTGATTTCCCTGGTAATTACTCAAGGTTCTATACCTCCTAATCTTGTTCACAACTCTCAAGTCTTATTGGAAACCTCTTGCACGCACTCCTTACAGCAACACTTCAACCTCACTGAGTGTTGAATTTCCTCGACTCTGCGCACTCCTGCAACAACAGTCTTTCAAGATTTTCTCAAGTTCGCAACCCTGAGACCTTTAACCAGCCTACGCACTCCTTGCACGCACTGTGCCTAACTACACCTTCGAGGGAATGACAACAAAATCTATCTCCAATTAAACCCTTCTGTCAACGCACTCCTTCCGGACAATTCTACTGCACTCCTTGCAGGAATCCTCTGGCTCAATTAGAGAAACAATTGAAACTCATTCATCCTCCCTTCAGACTTCAATTCTACCATGAAATCACATACACAACATATAAAATAAAATGTATGATAGGAAGCAAACATTCATGAGCATAACATCAATAGATCGAGAAACAACACAAACCATGAATTTGAATCAAAGATTTCTTCTATTAATTCAAATGCCTATACATGGGTGTTCTTTACAACTCTCTGCTTGCTCTTGCTCTCTTGTTCCTCCAGAATAATATTACAATGATACAATGAGGGTGTCTATATCTGTTTTCCCTCTTGGACTCTAAAGCTATCAAATCTAAAATTAAATTCCTATCTACCAACATTAACTATTTTAAATGCTGACTATCTACTAAAGGACGAGAGCTATCTGCTCAAGGTCCATTACAATATACAAAGGCGCCTCTTCTTAAATGACTCATTTAAGATTTGTGCAATAGTACCAAATCATTTTCAAAATTGGTGTTGCTTGTCCAGTTGTCTTCCGCTTCCGTGCTGGCTCGCTTGATGAGTTGGTGATGCTCCTGCATCATACTCCCTCACTTGAAACATTTCATGGGCTCCTGTCCATGAGCTCCTGCATGGTCTGTCCATGCTTCTGTATCTCTGCTTTAGTTTCCCAACTGGCATCTTCCACTAGATGATTCTTCCACTTGACCAAATACTCATAGTATTATTTTCTCCTGGTCTTCTTACCCACTCTCTTGTCCAGTATGCATTCCATCTGTGGCTTCTCTGCAACTGGCATCTGTTTCGTCCACTGGATCAATGGCTGCATAGTTCCAGTATCTGCTTCTCCAACCCTGTATGGGTATAAATCTGCGATATTGAATATCGAAGATATCCCGATCCCATCCGGTAGCTCGATCTCATAACCATTTTCCCCGAATTTTCTCAAGACCTTGCATGGTTCGATTTTATTCATTTTTAATTTGTTGTATGTTCCCCTCATGAACCTTTCTTTCCTTAAATGTGTCAGAATTAGATCCCCAACTTCAAACTGAAGTTGTCTCTTCCGCTGGTCTGCTCTGCACTTGTACTCTTGACTTGAATCTTGTAGTCGCTGCTTCACCTTCCTGTGAAGTTCTTTCATCGCCTCTGTGAATTTCTCTGCACTAGCACTGCTAGTAGCAGTCTGTTATGAATCTCGCAATTCAGAAACTCCTCTCGACTGCATACCATAGACAACCTAGAATGGACTCTTCCCTGTGCTTCGATTCACCGAATCATTGTATGCGAACTCTGCCTGTGGAAATATGTGGTCCCAACTGTTGTGGTGCTCTGTCACCAAGCTCCTCAGCAAGTCTCCCAGACTTCTTTTGACCACTTCCGTCTGCCCATCCGTATGAGGATGATAAGAAGAACTAAATGCCAAGTTAGTTCCCAACTTCTTCCATAAGGTCCTCCAAAAATGCCCTATGAATTTAGTGTCTCTGTCCGAAACTATACTTTTCGGCAACCCATCCTGCAACAACAAACACTTCCTTCTCAAAGCATCAACCACTTTGTTAGCAGTACCAGAAATGTGTTTAATCACAAATGTGAAATTCTGCATATACTCTACCCATTTTGCATGTTTTTGATTCAACTTCTCCTGTTGAGTCACAAACTGCAATGCGTGGTTATCACTATACAATACAAATTCCTTTGGGATCAAGTAATATCTCCACTTCTTAAGTGCCTGTATGATAGCATAAAATTCCTTGTCATACGTGGAGTATTTCACCTTTGCCTCATTCAGCTTCTCGCTGAAATATGAAATCGGTCTGTCTTCTTGACTCAAGACCGCCCCGATTGCAAATCCACTTTAATCGCATTTCACATGAAATGTTTTCAGGAAATCCGGCAACACCAACACTGGTTGTTCCGTGATCTTCCGCTCTAACAGATTGAAGCTCTTTTCATCCTTAGCCGTCCAGTGAAAAGAATTATGTCTCTTCTTCACTGTATCCATCATCGCTGTGCTAATTCCACTAAAATTTCTGATGAATTTTCAGTAGAAACTAGCCAAACCATGAAAACTTCTCACCTCAAAAATATTTCTCGGTGATGGAAAATTCCTGATTACTTCTACCTTATCTGGATCCATCCTCAACTCATTCGCTAAAATAACAAAACCCAAGTAAATGAGCTTTGTCTTCATGAATGAGGACTTCTTCATATTTATTAACAGCTTCTCCTGCTGTAGCTTCCTCATCACTGTAGCCAAATGCTTCAAGTGTTCTGTCACTGATTTACTGTAAATCAGTATGTCATCCAAATACACAATGACGAACTTCCCGATGAATTCCCTCAGGACTTCATTCATTAACCTCATAAAGGTACTCAGTGCGTTTGTTAAGCCAAACAGCATAACAATCCATTCATACAAACCTTCGTTTGTCTTGAATGTTGTCTTCCATTCATCACCTTCTCTCATGCAAATCTGGTGATATCTGCTTTTCAAGTCAATCTTTGAAAAGTATCTTTCTCCGCTCAAGCAATCCATCAGATCATCCATCCTCGGCAATGGAAACCTATACCTGATGGTTATCTTGTTGATGGCTCTTGAGTCGGTACACATTCTCCAACCTCTATCCTTCTTCGGACTGAGTACTGTTGGAACAACACATGGACTCAAGCTTTCTCTGACTAATCCTTTGTCCAATAACTCCTGGACCTTATTCTTAACCTCTTCATTTTCTTGCGGCATCAATCTGTACGCGGCTTTATTTAGCAAACTGGCTCCTGGCTCCTAGTATGAGGTCTATATAATGAATTACACTCCTCATTGGTGGCAACGAATGAGGTAATTCGTCCACTATGATGTCAGCAAACTCTTCCAACAGTTCCTGAACCTCATCCGGTAAATCATCCATTCTTGTGCTAGTCAGAACAATCCCTGGCTTCCTGACCACAAAGAATTGTGGATCTTCTTTCTTCTTCACCTCTGTAAGAAGTTCCTTCCCACTCATGAGAAGTATTGTGTTGCTTACTTCCGGCTTCACCTCCTTATCCTTTATCGGAAGCAACATATGGGTTCTCCNGCAGCTTCGCAAGTTCACTGTTGATCACTAGGCTCTCGAATCCCCGAGACCCGATGGCCAATCCACGCTGACTTTATCTTCCCCTGTCAGGACTTCTGCTTTGTCGGGATTTTCCTTATCGGGATATCGCTACCCGCGATATCGAGCACTATGATTTTCCGACTCCCGATACCTGATGCAACGAAACTCTGACGTATGCGTGAGCTGTCTCTTTACTCCTTGTCACTTCTATCGGGATTTCGGAATTCGCGGGATCGCGAATCCTGATGTCGATGGATTCAGGACTTTCCTTTTCCCGATCCCCAATATGTTACGCCACCTATCCTTCACTAACTCCTGTTGTGACCCCCACAACTCTTCCGTCGGGATATCGCATTTCGTGATTTCGAGCGGCAAGATTTCTTTGTTCTCGAAACCCCCGATTCTTCGAACACCGACTTCCTTGGATCTCCTAACATGCGTCCTCGACAATGAACGGATCTGGGCTCGTCGGGATATCGCAGATCGCGATATCACAATTCTCGTTGCAACAACTTGGAGCTTCGACTCACGAATCCCCGATACACGATACCACATGTAGATCCGATGGTCCTTGTGACTCGGATCGATGGCTCTGTCCCTCCTGAGATTTAAACCTTCGGACGTTCTCGCCGCAACCTCCTTGCACCTCTGCATGATCCAACGACCCTTGGCACTTCGCGAAATCTTCTCAAATGATTTTATCCATCCGTTCTCCCTTTGATGCTTCTGCGAAACGATTGCGTTCCTCTCCACGAAACCCGTCCACCTGCTCACAAGTCTGCGACGTTTCTTGCAAGCTTTCAAGGCACCAACTCCCTGTGCTTTCCCTGGTAATTACTCAAGGTTCTATACCTCCTGATCTTGTTCACGACTCTCAAGTCTTCTTGGAAACCTCCTACATGCACTCCTTGCGGCAACACTTCAACCTCACTGAGTGTTGAAGTTCCTCGACTCTGCGCACTCCTACAGCATCAGTCTTTCAAGCTTTTCTCAGGTTCGCAACCCTGAGACCTTTAATCAGCCTGTGCACTCCTTGCACGCACTGTGCCTAACTGCACCTTAGAGGGAATGAGAACAAAATCTATCTCCAATTGAACCCTTCTATCAACGCACTCCTTGCGGACAATTCTACTGCACTCCTTGCAGGAATCCTTTGGCTCAATTAGAGAAACAATTGAAACTCATTCATCCTCCCTTCAGACTTCAATTCCACCATGAAATCACATACACAACATATAAAAGCAAATGTATGAAAGGAAGCAAACATTCATGAGCATAACATCAATACACCGAGAAACAACACAAACCATGAATTTGAATCAAAGCTTTCTTCTATTAATTCAAATGCCTGTACATGTGTGTTCTTTACAACTCTATGCTTGCTCTTGATCTCCTGTTCCTCCAAAATAATATTACAATGATACAATGAGGGTGTCTATATCCGTTTTCCCTCTTGGACTCTAAAGCTATCAAATCTAAAATTAAATTCCTATCTACCAGCATTAACTATTTTAAATGCGGACTATCTACTAAAGGATGAGAGCTATCCGCTCAAGCTCCATTACAATATACAAAGGTGCCTCTTCTTAAATGACTCATTTAATATTTGCACAACAGTCCCAAAGCATTTTCAAAATTGGTGTTGCTTGTCCAGCTGTCTTCCGCTTCCGCGCTGGCTCGCTTGATGAGTTGGCGATGCTCCTGCATCAATAAACAAGATCACCATCAGATATAGATTTCCATTACCAAGGATGGATGATTTGATGGATTTTCTGAGTGGAGCTAACTATTTTTCAAAAATAGATTTGAAAAGTGGATATCACCAGATAAGGATGAGGGAAGGTGATGAGTGGAAAACATCATTCAAAACAAATGAGGGGTTATATGAATGGCTTGTTATGTCGTTTGTATTAACGAATGCCCCAAGTACTTTTATGAGGATGATGAATGAAGTGTTAAAAGATTTCATTGGTAAGTTTGTGATTGTATATCTGGATGATATATTGGTGTTTAGAAAGACTAAGGAGGATCATCTGAGACATTTGAGATTAGTGATGAGGATGTTGCAACAAGAAAAGTTGTTGATTAATTTGAAAATTTCATCTTTCATGAAGACAAAACTCATATTTTTGGGTTTTGTAACTTCTTGAAATGAATTGAAGATGGATCCCGAAAAGGTGAAAGCAATTAGAGAATGGTCGTCACTGAGGAATATCTTTGAGGTAATAATATTCCATGGATTAGCAAGTCTCTACCGGAAGTTCATCATAAATTTTAGCGAGGTTAGTGCTCAAATGATGGATACAATAAAAAAAAGACACAAGTATTTCAAATGGACAAAAGAGGCTGAGAGGAGCTTCAACATATTGAAGGAGAAAATAATTGAACAACCGATACTAGTTTTATCGGATTTTAGGAAGACATTTTAGGTGAGGTGTGATGTGAGTGGGGTTGCAATTGGAGTGGGCTTAAGTCAAGACAACAGACGTGTTGCATATTTCAGTGAGAAACTGAATGAAGCTAAAAATAAGTACTCCACATACGATAAAGAATTATATGCCATAATTCAAGCCTTAAAGAAATGGAGGCACTATCTCGTACCGAAGGAGTTTGTTTTGTATAGTGACAATCAAGATTTTCAATTCATAACCAAATAGGATAAGTTAAACTAGAGACATGCCAAGTGGATAGAGTTTATGAAAAAATTCACTTTTGTCATTAAACATATTTATGGAAATGCTTACAAGGTTGTTGATGCATTGAGAAGGAGGATTTTTATTCTGCATGAATTTCAAGTCAAGACCTTGGGGTTTGACCAGCTTAAGGAAATGTACTACAATGATCCAAATTTTGGAGAGGCATATGAAGCATGTGCAAATCCTGTCCTCGGGGACATAAGCCAGTGGGTCAAATATCTGATTCAGGATGGGTTTTTGTTCAAAGGGTGCCATTTGTGCATACTGAGATGCTCGATGAGGGATAATTTTCTGAAGGAAAAGCATAGCGGAGGTCTAGCCGGACATTTTGACCATGACAAAACATTTTCCCAATTAAATGGTTCATATTATTGGCTAGGTATGAGAGCAGAGGTGAAGAGAGTTGTGAACAATTGTAAGATTTGCCAGTATGCCAAGGGGAAGAAGTAGAACACTGGGTTGTATCAACTATTTCCTATTCGAGAGAGGCCTTGGGATGCAACAAGTATGGATTTTGTGTTGGGATTTCTAGGGACACACAGAGAAAGTAATTCCATATTTGTGGTGGTGGACATATTCTCGAAGATGTCACACTTTATCCCATGATAGAAGACTAGTGATGCAATGCATTTTGCGAATTTGTTTTTCAGAGAAGTTGTGAGACTCCATGGATTTCCCAGGAGTATAGTTTTAGACAGGGATACCAAATTTGTTGGTCATTTCTGGGGGACGTTGTGGAAAATGTTGGGGACAGAGATGTATTTTAGTTCTACATATCATCCACAAGCAGATGGACAAACTGAGGTGGTGAATAGAAGTTTGAGAGATTTGTTGAGGAGTTTGGCTACTAAACACCATAGTCAGTGGGATCAGATTCTAGCACAAACCGATTTTTCATATAATGACTCATTGAACAGAAGCACTGGGAAAAGTCCATTTCAAATCGTGTATGGAGTAAATCTGAGAGGAGTGTCAGAATTGAGAGATCTGAAGTAGAGAGAATTTAGGAATTCTAGAGTCGAAGACTTCGCTGTAGAAATACAGGAACTTCACAATCAGATCAAGGAGCAATTGAAAAGGAGTAGCAGTGAGTACAAGCACAGAGTTGATCAACACAGGAGAAAGATTGAATTTGGAGTTGAAGATAAAGTCCTAGCACATATAAGGAAGGAAATATTCCTGAGGGAAACATACAATAAGATGAAGTTGAAAAATATAGGACCATGTAAAATCCTAAAGAGATTTGGTGAAAATGCTTATGAGTTAGAGTTGCCAGAAAATGTGGGTATATCGCCTATATTAAAAATTTCAGAATTGTATCCATATAGGGAAGATAGAACCAGAGAGTGAGGAGATCGAGGAGAGACCCAGTGGACAAAGAAAATGTTTGTGTTGGGCTTCAAGTTTTGACTAGTTTTCTTGTGTGTGTTGGGCTTCAAGTTTTTCATAAGAGGTTGAAGCCTCTCCTTGCGAGGGCAAGATTGAGCTAGGTAGAATTAAAATTTTATTTGTGACTCATTTTTGGCTCAGGGAACTCAAGGGGAAGAAGAGTACCCCTATCATTGGCTAGGAGGTACCAATGAAGTCATTTGATTAGTAGGTGAAACGAAAGGACATTGCACAATTTTTTTTTTTCAAGTTGAAAACAATCCTACTATATCATTGATCTTGGTTACGATATTTGTATTTCAGTTATTTATTTGTTAGATAGGTTTTTTTATAGTACGATTAGTGTTTCCAAATGTTGAATGTAATCAATTCAATATAATGAATATAAGTTATTATCTCCCAAATGGATGGATATTAATGTAATATTTTAGTTATCATCTCCCAAATGTCAAATATATTTAAATTTATTCTTACACATTGTTGTATGACATTCTAATTTTGTTGAGTTATTTATTACAAAATTTGTATTATAAGAAAAGTTGCTCCTGATTTCCACATCCGATTTAAATCGAAAATTTCCTAAGGGACTTTAGCATCTCTTTGTATTAAAGATGAAAGGGAATATATATATATATAAATCAAGTTCTATTCAATAATTGGCCTCCGTTAAATTTCTCTATGGTTTCCTAATTGATTTATATATTCAATGATGTCTTGGTTAGTATCTACACCTGCATGGATATTTTAAACAATATGATGCATTCCTACATCTTTGTAATATTCTCAGATCTAAGACAAGAAGCATTTACAATGAATTTAATATCTCGATTAGTAGTTTGTGGATCCTTAGAACCTAAGCTCATGACTACTGTTGAAATCATATACCAGTGCCTTTCCATTTCAAGATGTCAACCACCTTGTCCCTAATCCTACAACAGAAGTTGGAAATTTTCCTGCAACTACCGATCGTGGTCGTTCACTACATTTGCGTTAGGGAAAAAAACACGATCTTATACTAGAATATCCTCCTCTTGTCCTTTATTCACAGTTACCTTCAATCAGTAAGTATGTATTTGCTAACGACAAGACTGTGTCAAGGACATCGAGCACGTACTCATGCCTTGAACACCTTTTTAATTCGATCATGAACGTTTGTATAACATCTTACCGACATTTATAGCCACAGTCTAGAATCCTGGACTACTGGAAAAAATTATGGTGATTGCTTCTTAGAAATGATTTACGCTCACGACGAATTGGATGCCCAACTATGAAATCAAGTGAAGGAGGTGAGTAGCTGTAGATTGAACAATGCTCTGTCGATCGATGTGCTAAACATCATTCAAGCTTCTGCGTATAGAAACCCAATGGAATACCCTCCCCTCCCAAACAGATTCTTTTTTTTCTAGTGAAAGCTTATTTCCATCATACTTGCTTACTTCTTTTAGAATCCTTGACCAATGATTTTCCATTATGCTATGTTGGGTTTAGAGGAGAAACTCATTTCTGTTAAATCTTATTCTAAGCGCAACCTTTTCCATACACTTGGTAGTTCGCTTACCAATAGTCAGAATTAACAGTTGAAATAAAAGAGCTTCAATTTAAGGCACTTAAGGAGAAGATAGGATTGAAGTGGGCTGTTGGGTTTTAAACTTCTTGTGGGTTTTTACCATTTTATCTACTATGATCTTACCCTACTGTGATATGTAGACATAGGCTCAGATTTAACAAGCTTCCAAAAAAATAGCTCTAAACCTATTGGCCCTACTGTGATATGTAGATATAGGCTCAGATTTAACAAGCTTCCAAACAAATAGCTCTAAAACTATTGGCCCTCCTGGTAAATGAGAAGGCAGCGTCGTACACAGGGTGCACTACGTAGTCTCACTCGAGATTAGTTCTACGGATGGTTGCAATGCTTAGATGCTGGCAGCCTGGGAATGAGTGGGGATCTATGGTTGTACCTTGTGATCTTCATGTGTTTAGTCTAAAATATTAATTAACCAGTCATTCTTATTCATGCATGCGAAATATCAGATCTAACCAGTTCATTTAATTGATTACCAAGCACTTAAACATTAACAACAATGAAAATGCATAACATTCAATCACATAACATCAGTTCTACCGTGGTTCACCCCTCTTGGGCTACGTCCATAAATATTTGGCTCTGAAGATCTTTTATTATCAAGCACTTAAACATTAACAACAATGGAAATGCATAACATTCAGTCACATAACATCAGTTCTACTGTGGTTCACCCCTCCTTGGCTACGTCGATAAATATTTGGCTCTCAAGCTTTTTTATTATGTCTTAGCAATATATCGCGTCACGCATGTTTACACTCTTGGATCTTACAATGTCAACAGGTTTCCCGATCCGACTCAGCCTGCGATCTAGCACTCTTCTCCAGCTCACCAGCTTACGAAAGGCTACTATTATAGCCTTCCTTACACTTCTATCTGTCTCTTTCTTTCTCTCTCTCCCTTGTTCTTTTTTCCTAGACCTCCTAAGTACTATTTATACATATTCTTGGCTCATCAACCATTACCATATTCTAAAATAAATAAATAAATAAATAAATAAAAACCTAATATAGTTAGGTCTCCCTTACATATACGCCTCACATATACGCCTCGCACATATTGTTTTTCCTTCCAAGTCTTTTCTTCCACTTCATACTTTTCTCTCCAAAAATGGCCTTTTCCCAAAATTGGACCTTCGCCCAACATGAGTGTTATATAACTTAACAACTAGACATGAAGTTGACACCTAAACTTCAAAGCTAGACTTGAGTACTAAATGAAATTTTATTTCAAGAAGTCAACAAAAACTGTCAGACGTGGATATCGATGGTGATTCTTAGCTGATGGGATTTGTTTAACATGTTTTGTTTTTTGTAGGTGATCATGCCTTGGTGCTCGTATTTGACACTTTTGAAATCTTGTGATTGCATGGCGATTTGGGACATAGTGTGACTCACAGTTAGTTCGATTAGGGTTGGGTTGGTTATAACCCATAAATCTTGTGCATGATATTTTTTTCTTCGTGGGCTCTCCCTTGGCGCCTACGATTAATTAATTCATTATGAATTGGCATTGTTGTAATCATGATCCTTATGTATAACTCTCGGATTGTGCGTTTTTTTTGGATAATTGAAGTCGATGGGATAGGTCCATTATTTTTAAAATACTTTAATATAAACCATACCCTAGTCTTAATCCGGAATCTCTTAAAACTGTGTTGTCGAAGGGACTAAGAGAGACCAATGTGAATAGGTGTTAACGAATGAATTAAAGAATTATAACCAGCAAAGTTTTTCTTTTATAGAAGAATTGAAACATATACCTCTAAAAGGTGTCGAGTCCTTTCCAAATACTATACCCTTTAAGTTATTTTTTTACTATATAACGATGCTAAACTCTGATATACATTAAATACAAGAGAAATTTATAAATTGTATAGACAAATGTGGTCTTCACCTTCGAGATACACTATGGCTTATTAATGGAATAAATAATCTAAACAGAGGTATTTTAGATGAGTATTTTTTTAAAAATTGGATCATTTATGATGGTTTGTACTAAGTTTAGATATTGGAAATTAATGCATACTCTATTATATATATATATATATATATATATATATATATATATATAT
>SNQJ01S0013281.1:89831-102752 GCA_010110895.2 Picea sitchensis | reverse complement strand
AGTCATCCAAACAATGAAAAATATGAAAAGAAGAGGCAGGACAAACTGAATCATACCTATTATACAAACTGAATCAGACCTATTATGAAGCAAGGAAGCAACATGATTTTGAATATTACCAAGTTGGTAGACAAAGATCGATTCCCACAAGTAAGTTTTATATTCCAAGGCATCCAAATTTCTTCTATGGATATTGTTTCTCTTGTGGAAATTTTGGACATAAGGCTGTAAGTTGTAGACATTTTAGATACAACAAAAATGTAAGAACAAGGTTAAACAAATCTCAAAATTCTTTCTCTCCTTTACTAAATGACATCGAGTGCCACATATGCAATAATTTTGGACATAAATCAAGTGAATGCAAACGAAAGTTTTTTCTTATCTTTAAGCAAGACAAAAAATAATACTTCACCAAGGTTTGGAGGAAGAAAAATAAAAATGAAGAAAGTTGTGGACTAGCTCTATATGCCAACAATCAAGAAAAAAATCGGTGCATTGACAGAGGCTACTCCAAGCACATGACATGAGATAAAAGTAATTTTGAATTCTTAACTGAAGAAAAAGGTGGTAATGTCACTTTTGGAAACAATGCTCCAACTAGAATTAGAGGAAAATGAAGAGTTGTTTTAGATGAAGATAAAAAGAGAAAAACCAAAGAATAGAATGTGTTGTATGTTGATGGTATAAAACATAACTTATTGAGTGTAAGTCAAATGTGTGACCAAGGACACAGTGTTCTTTTTCATTCAAGAGGTTGTAAAATAATAGATGTAAATACAGGGAAGACTGTTGTAAAGGAAGTTAGAACTTCAAGGAATGTGTATATTTTAGAAGAAGGAAAATAAAAATGTTACATTGGTAAAACTGATGAAAGTTGGCTTTGGCACAAAAAACTAGGTCATATAAGTTTTGATTATCTTGTTAAGCTCGGAAGAAAATATGATGTAAGAGATATGCCTAAAATATCCAAACCAAAGAATACTATTTGCAAGTCATGTTAATTTGGAAAATATTCAAGAGTTCAATTCAAGGCAAAAGAACACTCCACCACTCGACCTCTTGAGTTGATTCAAAAAGATATTTGTGACCCTACTAGTACACAATACCCTAGAGGTGAAATATATTTCATTTTTTTAATTGAAGACTATACAAGGATGGTTTGTGTGGGATTGTTGAGGCATAAATTTGAGGATTTTGAAAAATTTAAAATCTTGAAGGTGCACGTAGAAAATGAGATGGACTTAAAAATAAAATTCCTAAGGTTAGACAGAGGAGGAGAATTCACATCTAATTAATTCAATAGTTTCTGTGAAAAACATGGGATCAAGAGATATTTTTCTATTTCCATAACTCCTTAGCAGAATGGAGTAGTGGAAAGGATGAACATAATAGTTCAATAAATGGCCATATCCATGCTTGATGAATCAAAAGTACCAAAAACCTTTTGGGGAGAAGTTGTTCAAACTATTGTAAACATCCTCAACAAATCGCTCTAAGATTAAACAATGATAAAAAACCTTATGAGTTGTGGAATGGAAGACCAACATCAATAAAACACTTCAAAATATTTGGAAGCAAATTCTACTTTAAAATAAATGAAGATAACTTAGGAAAGTTTGATTCAAGAGTGTTATCATTCTATAATTTATTCTATTTCATTGATTTTGTAGTGACATGGCACTTTTGTAGTGCCTTCAAGTTTGGTAGCCCCGAGGGATTCAGTGATTTTGTAGAAAGTGCATGTTAGCTGATGGGTCTAGTGTGATGAATCACAAAAATGGACTTTTGGGAAAAATCTACATGTTTGGGAAAATAATTTATTTATTTTTATTAGCCAATTTTGGCTTTTATAGTTAGGATTTCGGGTTTACTCATGGTTTAATTAATTTGATGAAAAATATTTGGGATTTCATGTTTATGCAGGGTTTAATTAATTTGATGAAAAATATTTGGCCCAAAGACCAAATCTCCCAGTCAAACATTCAAGCCAAATAGGGTTTAATTAATTTGATGAAAAATATCTGGCCCAAAGGCTAAATCTCCACGTCAAACATTCAAGCCAAATAGGGTTTAATTAATTTGATGAAAAATATCTGGCCCAAATGCCAAATCTCCAAGTCAAACATTCAAGCAAAATAGGGTTTAATTAATTTGCTGAAAAATATCTGGCCCAAATGCCAAAGCAAAATAGGGTTTAATTAATTTGCTGAAAAATATCTGGCCCAAATGCCAAATCTCTACGTCAAACATTCAAGCCAAATAATGTTTAATTAATTTGATGAAAAATATCTAGCCCAAAGGCCAAATCTCCAGCCAAGTGACATGGAGGAGGAACCTAGAAGGGGCAGTTCTAAGTGCTCAACGTATCAAACCATAATCACCTTCAAAGTCTTCCTCGACTCAAATGTGGGATATTACCCATGACAAGAAACCAAAAAAAAGCACACAGTGCTATAGAACATTATATGTTGAGACCAGCAATCGATTTTTATATGCAAGAGTCTCGATCATCCAAATGCCCAAGGTTTCAAGTGCTCCCAGCCTAGCCAAATTTTGATTGTAAGACTCCAAAGGCTAATGTTGCACGCCCAGATGTCTTCTGTATTTTCCAAGGCCTCTAAACGACAAGTGTTGGTGGATGAAATCGCCACGAGAGTACTGACAATTTTCTAGGGGATGATGCATATAGTCAAAACATGTTCAATAATCGATAACAAGGAGCTCAAGCTATTCATTTTAGTCGACTAAAGCATAGGAACTTCATTGTTTTCTAATACTCTGCGGATTGGTAACTTAAGAAATTTTCTTCTAGACATTATAATTATTTATATCATGTGGTACCCTCTGAAGGTTCCTTTACTCAGTTATAACAGTAAAAAAAAAAATCAAGATTTATAGTTGCACAACATGGACACTCTGCACAAGTTCTGTAGATTTCTTATGGGTAGTGAAATTAGACATCATAATGTCGGTTTCAGTTGGAACGTTTAATCAGTTGAAAATAAGCTCCAGATTCCATGCTCAAGTCACGCAAACAAAGAAAAAATTGAAACAGGACTACTGTTGCACAAATTCTGAAGTTGTCAGTTGCGCAGCAAATTGTCTTTCAATGCTACTCAATTGTGAGAGGGCATCGGATTTCTTCACAAATTAGCTTGACATATCAGCAACTATGACATCCCATATCTATTGACACTGAAAGTCAAAGGCATCATGATAGACACTCAAATTTCGACTTGTTGAAGAAGTTGTAATGTAATTAATTAAGTCAAAGTAGGTGTCCAGTTAGTGTAATATGTGGAAATCAAACCTCATATATCAAGGGTTCATCTCCAGGTTTGCAAGCAATCGAATGCACAATTATGGTAAAGTATCAGATTTAAAGTCAAAGGAATATGAGATAATTGTCCAAAATTCGAGGCAATAATTGAAGAATAGATGCTCGAAAGAGATTTCTTCCAGATTCCTAGCCACTGAAATAGTAGACAGAAGCTCATCATCTCCATGGAACACTTGGAAGATGGAAAAAAAGTGGTAACTTTGAGGTCATTCGCAACTATTTTCAGCCAACAAATCCTCTAGTAATCTCAACAACTCGAGGCACATTGCAACCAATTTATTTTAGTTTATTTCTTATTATTTTCTTTGTTTTTATTTTCCAGCGAATCAACAAACAATTGGGTTTGTTTTGATACTTAAAAAATGCTTTTGTAATTTGAAAAGGGGGTGGGTTCGACCTGGGAGATTGGAGAGACTCTTTTGCATTGTAAATTTCATATGCTTTTAAAGAAATATCGATAGAGAAGTACATAATTTATTCCAACAAAGATTCATGTGATGTTATCTTAGTTTCTCTTCGCTATTATGTTTGTGCATCTTTATCTTAGCTATTATGTTTGTGCATCTTTATCTTAGTCTTTTATCCAAATTGTATAATCTTTCTTTTAAGTCTTTGAGTCTTTGATTGAGACTAAATGGTTTATAATTCATCCTTGTTAGATTCTCTAAACGCATACAATCAATAACTTACTCTTACTTCTAAATTTACATTAGAATTCATCCCATGTTTGATGCTCTCATGTAATGGGTTGTTTTTCTCAATTATCATACCATACTACAATGATTTTGTTTCCTCAATTATCATACCATACTACAATGATTTTGTTGATTTGAAAGATGGTTTCTACCTTTCCTTTTGTTGTTGATTTATTCACCAACCAGGTATTGATCACCTTACATATTTATGACTCCATTCACAATGGTTTTTCTCTCGCCACTTCCATCAACCACATCCTAAAACTTATTTTTATTTCAGTTATGGCCACTGAGCATAATTTACAGTGAGAGGGCCCTCTCTAGTTTGGAAAGACCAGATTCCTACCCTAAAGTTGGTTTTTTGGTCACCTATGTGAATTTCCTCCACAGCTAGGGAAATTTACAGAATGATATCGAATGTGAAATATTCCCTGGGATAAACAACAAAGTTCATATTTGACTTGTGATGGTGAACAGAAGCCAAACACATGAAGGTTGTACCATTCACCTGTGGAATCCAGTTTTAGACAAATTCAAAGCTCATAATTTTTATGGTGACTCCAATATCCAAAGACTCAGTAGCCTAAATAATTTTTCGGCGACTCCACTACTTCAATATGGATCACAAATCTGCAAGGTATTCTCCAATGAATCGCTCACACATTCTCGGTTTTCCATATCAAATGCCTTGTATAGATTGGCAAACTTATCTGCCTAGATTCAAAGATGGAAAAGGAGATTATGTTTCTCTTCATTTGATTAGATTTCATATGCATGTGTGTAAGCTAAGGATTCAATTTCATGAAGACTGTTTGATGAAGATGTTCATGGCCACCTTGGAGGTAAAGGAAAAAGAATGGTATGAAAATTTACCGTCTGCAAGTATTTATTTATTAAAATATTTTCATACAACATCTTTTGAGAAATATAAAGAATCTTATTCAAATTTGTTGCTGGTAAAATATTGTTGTGAGCATTTTTAAAACTTCATTGAACATATGTAAAATGCTTATGAAGATGATGAATCCATGGATGAGGAAATATTATAAGCCATTTATGAAAATCCTTTTCAACATCAAGAACACAAATTAGAGCATAATTTTTATCAAGATGAAGTTGATCTTCAAAAAAAATTATATTTTCCTTTGAAAGAAGATGAAGTTGATGAGGATTCTAATGATGAAATCCATGTTCCATTTCTCGAGTTTGATGAAAAATTTCATACTTTAAGAAACCTAGATTGGGATGAGGATTGTCATTCAAGTTTTTCTTCAAACTATTCTTGTTATGAATATCTAAAGTTGCCAAGTTCAAATCTTTAAAGTTTCATGCATAAAGACTTTGAGCAGTAAACCAATCAATAACATAGAGTTTCAGGAAAGTAGCAAAACATTGTATGCCACTTTTCAAATAGAAATATAGGAAGGCAATGAAGAGGCAGTTACTTTTTTTTATTCCATTGAAAATCAGTGTTTTGAAAATGCATCCATGGAAACTCTAGGCAATGAAATAGTTCATGTTGGTATCTTTTCACATTTGCAAGAAGATTATGTGCAATAACTTATTTATCTTCATTCATTTTAAAGTCAAAATAACAGTCCTCAAGCAAATTTCCTGAAGGTTAATAAACCAAATTAGAATTGTTAGATGAGAAGGAGGATAACCTTGATGCACATAATATGGCTGTCATATTTGAATATGTTTAAGAATTTATGAATTCTTTTGTTGATATGCATGGACAAGTAGACAAACCTATTGCTTCCATTTCATTTGACAATGTTCTCGGAACTGAAGAAATAGGGAAAGAACAACCAACACTTATGAATCAGGTTTGTCTTTCTATTTTTTTTCATCAAGAATAAGTGATTTTTCATGATTTTGAAGATCCTGTGGCCAGCCTATTGCAGTCATCAGTGAAGGTGGAATTGTTTTCATTCATAAGCTCATGTTTTGGATTCAATTTTTGTTTTTAGCTTCCATCTTTTACATCTATCTTTCTACTCAAGAAAAGTGTGAGCAGAGGGAAATCGAGAAGCCAATTCCTTGATTGGATGCATTGACATTTTTGCATCACTTTATTATGTAGATGTGTCATTATCTTAGAGTAGGATATTTTTCTTATGAATAAGATCACAGTTTGAGTGCCTTTTTCAGCATTATATAGTTTCAGTTTCAGTAGTGTGCAGTAGTTTGCAATAGTGCACACTTTTGGTTTTCAGTGGATTCGACTGGAGAAGGTCACAGGTCATAGTTTGCAGGGTATAATCTTAGAATTGGGATCAACCCAATGGATGAAGGCTACTAGTCTACGGGGTTTTTTGTCACCTCGCAGGGAGGACGTCATCCCCATTGGAGCAAGTTGTTAGGACTATATAATTTGTGCTAACTCGGTGATTTTGTAGCGACATGGAACTTTTGTAGCACCTTCAAGTTTCGTAGCCCAAGGGATTTCAGTGATTTTGTAGCAATTGCATGCTAGCGGATGGCTCTAGTGTGATGAATGAAAAAAAACGGACTTTTGGCAAAATCTACATGTTTGGGAAAATAAAGATTTTGGCTTTATTAGCCAATTTTGGATTTTGTAGTTAGGCTTTCAGTTTTATGCACGGTTTAATTAATTTTATTAAAAATATTTGGCCCAGCAGGGTTTAATTAATTTTATTAAAAATATTTGTTGGAACTTTTGTAGCACCTTCAAGTTTTGTAGCCTCGGGGATTTCAATGATTTTGTAGAAATTGCATGCTAGCGGATGGCTCTAGTGTGATGAATGAAAAAAATGGACTTTTGGCAAAATCTGCATGTTTGAGAAAATAAAGATTTTAGCTTTATTAGCCAATTTTGGATTTTGTAGTTAGGCTTTCAGTTTTATGCAGGGTTTAATTAATTTTATTAAAAATATTTGTTGGAACTTTTGTAGCACCTTCAAGTTTAGTAGCCCCAGGGATTTCAGTGATTTTGTAGCCATTGCAGGCTAGCGGATGGCTATAGTGTAATGAATGAAAAAAATGGACTTTGGCAAAATCTAAATGTTTGAAAAAATAAAGATTTTGACTTTATTAGCCAATTTTTGATTTTGTAGATTTTCTGCAGGGTTTAATTAATTTTATTAAAAATATTTGACACAGTTTTATGTAGGATTTAATTAATTTTATTAAAAATATTTTATCTTTATTAGCCAATTTTGGATTTTCTGGTTAGGCTTTCAGTTTTATGCAGGGTTTTTATTAAAAATATTTGGCCTTATGCAGAGTTTAATTAATTTTTTTTTTTTTTATACTAGGGGAATCGGTAACAACGGCAGTATCGTACTCGCGTGACACGGGGTCGAATCCTGCCCGCTGCCTTATAAACCCTAGGGAGAAACGCACAGCCCGACTAGGGAATCGGTAACAACGGCAAGATCGTACTCGCGTGACACGGGTAGATCCCCAACGACTACCACTATAACCACAGGTGCAACCACCCAACCCGCAAAAATGGCGCACATATAAACCCTAGGGAGAAACGCACAGCCCGCAAGCACGCCCTCCGAGTAAATCGGGGTGAGAATCGACCTTGAGACCTCATTTTACATAGTTCCTTCCATTTACACGGCACTTGCCAATCGGTCTACACCCCTGCGGGCCAGAGTTTAATTAATTTTATTTAAATATGCACGGTTTAATTAATTTTATTAAAAAGTTTTTATTAAAAATATTTGACCTTATGCAGGGTTTAATTAATTTTATTTAAATATGCAGGGTTTAATTAATTTTATTAAAAATATTTGGCCGGAAGGAAAAATATCCAGGGTTTAATTAATTTTATTAAAAATATTTGGCTGGAAGGAAAAATATCTAGGGTTTAATTAATTTTATTTAAAAATACAGGGTGTAATTAATTTTATTAAAAATATTAATTAATTTTATTTAAATATGCAGGGTTTAATTAATTTTATTAAAAATATTTGGCCCGAAAGAAAAATATCCAGGGTTTAATTAATTTTATTTAAATATACAGGGTTTAATTAATTTTATTAAAAATATTTGGCCCGAAGGAAAAATATCCAAGTCAAGCATTCAATCCAGGGTTTAATTAATTTTATTTAAATATACAGGGTTTAATTAATTTTATTAAAAATATTTGGCCCGAAGGAAAAATATCCAAGTCAAGCATTCAATCCATCCAAATGCCAAGACGAGAACCTGACATAACACACAACTAAACACCAAATACAACACCCAATTATCAAGCGCCAAGTCACGTAGAGGAGGATCCCTACCAAGGGCAGTTCTAAGTTTTCATTGCGTTGAACCATAGCTGAAAGGTTGGCGTATATAATCACCATCAAAGTCCTCCCTCGGCTCAAATGTGGGATATTACCCACGACTGGAAACTTAAAAAAAAACACAGTGCTATAGAATGTTATCTGTTGATACGAGCAATCAAATTTTATATGCAATAGTCTCTATAATCCAAATACACGAGGTTTCAAGTGCGCCTAGCCGGGAAAATTTTTGAATGTAAGACTCCATAGGCTAATGTTTCACACCTAGATGTCTGTTGTATTCGCCAAGGCCTCTAAATGGCAAGTGTCAAGTAAAAGTGCCATTTGGTGGATGAAATCTTTACGAGAGGATTGACAGTTTTCCATGGAATGATGCATATTATGATGATGATGATGATTAACGTCCACTAAGACCTAATTGGTCTATCGGATTTTAAAAGGGTAAGTGATTACTTGTGATTCTTTAGAATTTTGTTTCTGTGCTCGAAAAGCATTAAAAGAAGCTTTCCAAGATCACCATACTTTTGTTGAGTTAAGAGGTTAGGAAGGTTGGTAGTGTGATCAATATTTTGAAAATGAGATTTAATATGGGTATAGGTTGGACAATCTAAGAGAAAGTGTTTTTCATCTTCAACCTTCTTAGTGTCACAAAGGTGACACACTCTTTGATCCCATGGCGTTTTATGAATTGACAAATATCCAGTTTCACTATGAAGCTCGTGAAAATTTGTTCTTATCTTAGCAATGCTTATAGTCAAAACTTGTTTAATAATTGACAACAAGGAGATCAAGTTATTCATTTTAGTCGACTAAAACAATTGTTGGTCGGTACTTTGGAGATTGGGAACTTCATCAACAATTTTCTTCTATCCATTATAATTATTTACATCATGTGGTACCCTCTGAAGGTTGCTTTACTCAGTTATAGGAATAAAAAAAACAAAAAAAAGATTTAGACTTGTGCAGCATGGATACTCTACGCAAGTTCTATAGGTTTTTTTATGGGTAGCGAAATTAGACATCATAATGTCAGTTTCAGTTTGAAGGTTTAGTCAGTTGAAAATAATCTCCAGATGGCATGCTCAGGTAAAGCAAACAAAGAAAAAAGTGAAAGAGGACTATCACTGCGCAAATTTTGAAGTTCAGTTGCGCGACAAATTGTCTTTCAACGCTACACAACTATGATAGGGCACCAGATTTCTTCACAAATCAGCTTGTACATGTCAGCAGCTATGCCAACTCATCTCCATACACACTTGAATTCAAAGGCATTATGATAGACACTCAAATTTTGATTTGTTGAAGCAGTTTTAATGTTACTAATTAAGTCAAAGTAGGTGTCCAGTTACTGTAATATGTGGCAATCAAACCCCAGATATCAAGGGTTCATCTCCATATTTAAAAGCAATCGAATGCACAATTATGGTAAAGTATCATATTTAGAGTCAAAGAGATCTGATATAGTTGTCCATAATTCGAGGCAACAATTGAGGAATAGATGCTCGAAAGATATTTCTTCCATATTCCTATCCATCGAAATAGTAGACAGAAGCTCATCTCTAAGGCACACTTGGAAGATGGAAAACAAGTGGCAGCTTTGAGGTCCTTTGCAACTATTTTCAGCCACAAACCCCTCGAGTAACCTTATCATCTCGAGGCACATTGCAAGCGAGTTATTGTACAAATTTCTTATAATTTTCTTTGCTTTTATTTTCTAGCAAATCAATAAACAATTGGGTTTGTTTTGATACTTAAACAATGTTTTTTTTAATTTGAAAAGGGGGTGGGTTCGACCTCGGAGAGTGGAGAGACTCTTGTGTATTGTAAATTTCTTATGCTTTTAAAGAAATATCAATAGAGAAGTATATAATTTATGCCAACATAGATTCATGTGATGTTATCTTTCAAGTTTGTATCTTCCCTATTATGTTGTTTTTGCATCTTTATCTTAGTATTTTATATAAATTGTATAATTTTTCAATTGTTTGATTAAGAGTAAATAGTTTAGAATTCATTTTTGTTAGATTTTTTGAATACATACAGTCAATCACTGACTCTTTATTCAAAAGTTACATTTGAATTTATCATGTGTTTGATGTTATAATGTAATGGGTTGTTTTTCTCAATTTTGCTACCATACTACAATTATTGTGTTGATTTGAAAGATATGTTCTACCTTTCCTTTGTTGTTGATTTATTCACCAACCATTTATTGATCATCTTACATCTTTATCACTCCATGCCCAATGGTTTTCCTTTTGCCACTGTCATCAAACACATCATAAAACTTATTTCTATTTTAAGTTTGGCCACTAAGCATAATTTACAGTGAGAGAGCCCTCTCTGGTTTGGAAAGGCTAAATTCCAAGCCTAAATTTGGCTTGTGGTTACCTCTGTGACTTTCCTCCACATCCAGGGAAATTTACGGAGTGATAAAACAAAGCATATGAAGGTATCCTGTTGGGATACTCCTCCAGATACAAATGCTACAACAAAAGGCTCACAAGATAGTTGAGAGTATAGATGTAAAGGTAAATGAAGGCCCATTTTAGTTAGTGAGACTCTAGTATCATGTTGACTCAAATGAAGAACCAATGAATAACGAACCACAAAATGACAACATAAATGGGAATCATGAAGCAGGGGATTCATAAGGATGGAAATAATGGAAACATCACAATCAAGGACTCCATCAAGGTATGTTCAAAAACATCATCCAAAAAGTCAAATTCTTGGAAATAAGGAGACAAGTATACAAACTAGAAGAAAACTTATAGATACATATACCTCTTCAAAATTTGCATTGTTTTCTATAATTGAACATCAATTTTTTTTCAAAAGCCATGATGACCATTGGATCAAAGCCATGAAAGAAGAACTACACAAAATAGAGAAAAATCATACATGGGATCTTGTTCCAAGATGAAAAGACAAGAACTTAATTGGAAATAAATGGGTATAAAGAAACCATTTGAATGAAGATGGATAGGTAGTTAGAAACAAGGCCAAGTTGGTATGCAAAGGGTATGCTCAAGTTAAAGCAGTGGACTTTGAAGAAACATTTTCCCATATTGCAAGAATTGAATCCATTAGGATGTTTTTGGATTTTGCATGCTATAGAAAATTCAAAGTTTATCAAATGGATGTGAGATCATCATTTTTAAATGGTGACCTTCAGAAAGAATTTTATGTGTAGCAACCAAAAGGATGTTTGATAATTGACAAAAAGGATTATGTTTGCAGATTAAAGAAAGTTCTATATGGGATAAAACAAGATCCAAGAGCTTGGGATTACAGATTAGATAGGTATTTGCACCAACAATGATTCAAAAAGGGAGTTGATGATCATAACTTATACATCAAGGTTCAAGGTAATGATATGTTAATTATTGTGGTATATGTTGATGATATTATTTTTTGTAGTATTATTGAGTTCATGAGTAATAATTTTGAAACTATAATGCAACAAAAGTTTGAGATGTACATGTTAGGAGAACTCTCTTTCTTTCTTGGTTTACGAATTCATAAATCTGAAAAATGAATTTTTATTTCCAAAAGAAAATATCTCAAGAAATTTTTGAAGAAGTTTGGAATAGAAAAATGCGCACCAGTAAGCACTCATATGAGTACCAGTTGCAAACTCGGCAAGGATGATGATGATTCAAAGGTATATCAAACCATGTATAGGTCCATGATAGGAAATCTACTTTATCTCACAACTTCAAGACTTGACATCATGCGAGTTGTTGGTTTGGTAGGCAGGTTTCAGTCAAATCCCAAGGAAACTCATGTTATTGAAGTCAAAAGATAATTCAGGTATTTGCAAGGTACTAGCGATTATGGAATGTGGTATCCAAAAACCACAGACCTTGTTATCAGAGATTATATAGATGAAGATTGGGTAGGAAGTATTGATGATAGGAAAAGAACCCGTCGAGGTGCATTTTTCTTTAGCATTTGTTTAGTTTATTGGCTCAGCAAGAGGTAAAATTCGATTTCCCTCTCTACAACTAAAGAAGAGTATATAGCTGCTGTTAACTACCAAAAACGCACCAACATTTTTGAAGGAAATATGCTTAATCTTGTAGGGAAATTTTGACTAACTTCCCTAGCTCCAAATCCAAATCTGATTGTAACATTGGAAATATTACGATCTGTAAATGTCGATCGACTATTGGAACGTGCGAAACGGATATTCCATGGCTGAGAAAATTGATTTTTCAGAAAGGCAGTTTTTTCCGAAAATTCTGACTTTCGGTGGTTAAATTACCCAGGAACTGTTCCAGTCAACCACCGAAAGCCTATTTTAACCAGAATTTTCGAAATTTCGCCCAGATCAGGAATTTTTGAAGCATAATGAGATGAAACCTCTTGGAATAGACATGTGGTGAATTATCAAGTTCAGCACAACAGTTAGTTTTGACAAATGGTGGAGAAAGGAGGTGTTTCAAAGGATATGGACAATTTATGTTGAACAGAAAATTAGGATATTCTGCCACCTCAGCAAATTCGAATTTTGCCTCTTAGAAGAGTCACTAGTCAGCCTTGGGAGGCCGTGCTTCACTTCACCAACAGTCAACAAGAGAAAGAGATCATGAAATCTGGGATTGACCTCATT
>SNQJ01S0013281.1:70483-89781 GCA_010110895.2 Picea sitchensis | reverse complement strand
AAAGAGATCATGAAATCTGGGATTGACCTCATTCTTGGGGATTATCCCACATATTTGGCAACTGAATTTTGACTTGCTATTTTTAGATGATTTGATCCATGTTTTCAGGATCTGAAAACTGTTTGTAAAGGCTATAAAGCCCAAGAACTCAGTCTGAGAGGGGGTTCGATTCTGGATACAGTAATTCTCTTTGTACTTAGACTTTTCATTTGCTAATACAGATCACAGGTTTCTTTCCATTTTGGTGGCAGTTTTTCATATTTCTTCTTCACTGTTATATTGTTGTCAAACCTTGAATAGTTGTTATCCTATTGTTTGGTTCATGACATTATAATCAGTCTCTTTAGTTGTTTATTAGACCCTGCTTTGCACTGGTTTATGAGCAATATTTTCTTCACCCACTGAAAGCTATCTTACTGTTTAACCAATCTTGGAGAGCACTGTCTATTTGTTTATCATTTTGATGTCTGAATGCCATAAGTTGAATTGAGTTATCCCATTGATCCACCTTTAAAAAATACAAAAACATTAATTTCTTAAGTTACCAAGCACCTTTGGTCTGCAACCACAAAGGGTTTCTTGGAGTGATAACAGCTGCAACATCATGTTGTACAAAAGTGTTATGGATAAAGACCAATCTTAAGGATATTCAAGTTTCTTGTGATCAACCTATTTCTATCATGGGTGATAACACAAGTGCTATCAATCTCTCCAAAAATCTTGTTCAACAATCTAAAACCAAACATATCCCCATCAAGTATCACTTTCTAAGAGAACAAGTTCAAGATCGAGTGGTTAAACTAGAATATGTTCCTTCCAAAGAGAAGATTGTAGATGTATTTACCAAGTCATTAGCTAGGGACTCTTTTGAGTACTTCATAGAGAAGTTGGGATTCCTTCCCACTCCACATTCAAATGTATAAACCTTCACTATAGGTTTGAGGTTACCTAGACTTAGGGGGAGACACACTCAGAATGTACACAGTCAGTAGGGAATTTCCTTTTGTCGTTGATGTCAAAGGAAGAGAAAAATAGAGTTGTGACAAAGAGGAGAAAATACCAAGGGGGATTAAATGCCAAAGGACCACACTAACAGGGGGAGTAGATCAATAGTATAGTTTCCATCAATGACAAAGGGGAAGTTTGTTGACCATATGTTGTCATTGATGTCAACCATGAAATGGAGTGTGACAATGTGAAAATGTGACAATGCGACGGTGTGACAATGTGGCAATGTGAAAGTGCGACGGTGTGACACTGTGATAGTGCGATAGTAGACAATGCGATGATATGACAGTACGACAGTGTGACAGTGTGAATGTGAAACAGTGAGTAGTATGCAACTGAGTAGTATGGAACTGAGTGGTATTGAACTAAGTAGTATGAAACTGAACAATATGGAACTAAGTAGCATGTATTGAGAAGTATGGAATTGAACAGTACGGAATTCAACGATATGGAACTGTGTAGTATGAATTACACAATATGGTTTGTGTAGTATGGAATGTGACAGAATGGACTGAGCGGTATAAATTACATGGTATAAACTACACGATATGGTTTATGTGGTATGGGCTGTGAAAAAATGGACTATGACCGAATGGATTGTGAAAGTATGGACTGTGATATAATGGACTATGACATAATGGACTATGACATAATGTACTGTGACGAAATGGACTATGACGAAATTTTTTCCAATTGATTTATTCAAAGAATGTTTGATAACAAAAAAATTTCCACAATGTAATTGTCATATGTCCAGATACTTTATTTATATGAAATTTTAATTGATAGTATCTTGATTTGGTAAATGGTTGTCCAAAATATAACCACTGTTCTTTATTTAGACAAATTATAACTAACAGGACTTTGATATGATCAAATTTTGTCCACATTGTAACTGTCACACGTCCACATACAAGAAGGTGGACTTGGTAAAAAATCTATAAGTATGGATACACTCTTATTGCGTAATATGTGGATGAGAAGGGAAGAGTAAGATTGAAATTGTTCACAGGAACAAAAATATAAATTCGCAAGTTTTTATTGGAAGGTTTGTTTTTTCTAATATTAGGGTGGAAGGGTGGTGCTAGGGTGAGTTGTATCTCACTCAGGATTGAAATCCTCATCATTTGTATTAGGTCGGTACCTGAGAGGATTGGAGTCTTCATCAATTGTAATAGGTTGGTGCATGAGAGGATTGGATTCCTCATCATTTGTAACAGTTTGGTTCATGAGAGGATTGGTTTCCTCATTATCTGCAATAGGTGGGTTCCCGTTGAGATGAAATGTAAGTTGGTGCTTGTAGAAGAACATAAAGAAAGAATATCTGTGGTTTTCTCTCGCATTGGTTTTCCACGTAAAATCCTGGTGTACTATGTTCACTGTGATTTTTTACTTGTCATTAAGTGTGCGGGTCTAATTTTTGTTTGTCATTAAGTTTATTGTTTTTATTTTTTATTGATCTTGTCATTAATTGGACACTACATTTACTTAAATGGTTGGAAGAAAATAAAAATACATAAATTTAATGAATATTGATTCAACCCCCTCTCAATATTGTTGTGAGTTTCAACATGATGTTGAGAAAAGAGATATTATGATATTGAAGCCTCCCTTCAATAATCATGTTGTTAAAATATTTCGTGTTGCCTTTAAAGATCATATTAGGTTATTGAAGAGCCATTTCATACACAAATCCAAGTAATAAATATCTAGGATTTGTTGTCTAAGCAATATCCCTAATCCAATATGTTCAAGATATATATTTTATCCAAAGAGGAGTACCACCTATATAAAAATGAAGGGGGATTCATATCCTCATGAGGTTGTTTTTTTGGTCTAAACAGACTCAAACATCAACAAACCCTTATCCTTATTAGGAGCCTGGATCCTTAATAGGCTCTCCTTGATTGGGAAGTTAGATTATCTACCTTCTTCATCCCAATTCTTGAAGGCCTGTCGAGATTATAAGATCTAGAACCCTATAATATTGTCACCCAATGCTTTCTCACCACTTTTCATATCGAAATTAATACATTATTATCTGAAGTGGGAGTATGTCCCTAATCCTATTGGATTCCCTCTCCTTGCAAACTTATCAAATTTTCCCTCTATGATTCCCCCTTGATTGAATTGACATGTATTATGTGCTCGAATATCGTGAAAATCCTTTTTATAATATAGGTCATTCATTGTGATTATTGGGGTACATTATCAACTACATACTTACTGACATACTCTTTTTTTCCATTTTTCTTACTATTTAGGAGGACTGTTATTTATAGCATGCCTATTTATAGAAGGTCTATTTTTAGCCGGTGGATTCCTATATTTAATACCATGGGAAAATACCATGGGCTCATAAATCACCATTAGGAAAATTCTTGTTTTGTAGCTACCATTAGACCAATTCCTATTTCTTAGCTACCATTAGAAAAATTCCTATTTTTTAAGAGATGATTGTTATTTCCTTAATTTTAGCAGATATTTCATATTTCATGGCTATAGAGCGCACTTTAGTAAGAATAATATCCTCATAGGGAAGTGTGCATTACCCATATAATACTTGGATTTAACTCACTTCACTTATTTAGTGACTTTCCATAAGAAGAAAATTCTCACTCAGTTAGGAATTTAGTTCCATTCTTGGACTCTAGTCTTATTCTAGGAGATTTTTTTTATTATGGAATGGATGTTGACTTCATGTAGAGTTCTCACTAAGTTTTCACCTACAATTTTGACCTTTTTCTTATTATTATAACCTTTTAACTTTAAGTAATTGTTTCTATTGGGAGAAGTGACCTTTTTTAATTGAGCATGCACATGGAAATACCAACCTAGTGTGCATTATTCCTCATGTGGAGAGTCCTATATATTGTACTCATTATCAAGGATTAATACATTGTGATTAGAGTTTTTTTTTAATTCTCTTATGTGTGAATATTGATTCTATTTTTCTCTCTCCTCTCTCTCTTTTACAATCAGCTAATGTAGTGTTTCCTTCTCACAATTAGGTCTTGGATTGTGGCTTAATCCTACATGGTATCAGAGCCATTATTGTGAGGAAGTATTCACTTTTATTTCAGGTTTATATATCATATTGGATATCCCATAGAGAACTATGGATCAACCATATTCTTCAATGATCTTGACACCCTTTAACTACTTTGACTGGAATCTCAAGATAGAACTTCTACTTTGAAGCAAGGGTTTATATACGATCACCATGGGGACTAAAGTAGAGCCTAATTCATCCATAGAGAAATCAAAATAATTCAACAGAATGGATGAAGCCTACGAGATATTGTGCTTGAACATGTCTCTAGATATCCTCTTTCATGTTGATACTTACAAGACTCATAATGATGTTTGGACAAAGTTGAAGGATTTGTGGGGAAAGCAAGACAATCCAAGAGGTCATGATCTAGAGAATGATATCATGCATTGAATCCAAGATATTTTGAGACCCTACATGACTACTTCTATAAGTTTAAAACTTTTATTTCTCATTTTAAGGATTGTGGAATTTATAAGAAAGATTAACAATTAATCTTTTCAATTCAAACAAAACAAGGACCAGAGTATTATGTCTATAGTTCTTGTTTTCATACTACCAGGTTATCTATTGGGTCAACTTGGAAGATTCCATCCCTAGATGATTTCATGGAGTCACTTATCCAGGAGAAAACAAAGATCATCCAAATAGGGTAACTTAATAATTCCAATCCCCATGTTCTTACACCTCAAGGAAGTTCAAAGAATAGTAAGAAGAAAAAAAAGGGTAATAAGACCAAGAGAATAATAAGGAAGGTAAACAAAATTCCATAGATGAGAGTTTGAGTTCCAAGGAATCAAAAGAAAATAAGGAGAATATGAAGTGTTCCTATTCTAACAGGGGGTTCCATCCTATGATTTCTTTCATGAAAATGATCATAGATCTCACAGCACAAATTCTTTAGAAACATCACCTCAAGGATTGTATTACAGATAAAGAAAGGAAAAAACCATCATCGAAAAGAGGTAATGGCCTTGCATTACTTTCTATTTCATGTTCTCCTAATGATTGGGTTCTATATTCAGGGGCTAACCATCACATGGCCTCATCGGATATACCTGTCTCATACTTGGAGACTTGTTTCGAGCCACTGATATTCATGGGAGATGATTCTCCTGTAGAGGTGTGCAGTAGGGGTAGAGTTGTTATAGACCATGGATGCTTTTAGGATGTACTTGATGTGCCAAATATTTTAGTGAATCTTCTCTCCATCTATGAAATCACTCATTCAGGTTCAAGGAAGAAGGTGGAGTTCACTTCGAACTCAGTTATTATTTCTGAATTTTCAAATGGTTCAAAAATTGTCATTGGTGAGGTTAATCACTATTCCATATTGTACACCTTCTCTCACTTCAATCATAAATTTGATTATGTATATCTTCTAACAAATGCTAATGAAGAGTCCAGGTTGTGGCATGAGAGGTTTTGCAATCTGAATTTTAAATATTTGTATCATCTTAGTAAGGGTGGAATGATAGATGAATTATGCCACATTTGGTACATAGATGGAGTTTGTCAGGGTTGCATACTAGGAAAAATTCCAAAGGAGAAGTTCAAGATAGGTAAAGCATGGAGGGAATCATCACTTCTAGAGTTGTTTCATAGTGACATTACATTTCCTTTCCCAAACCCATTGATAAGTAAAGATAAGTATGTTCTTACTTTCATTGATGATTTTTTGATATATACATGGGTCTACTTTCTCAAATTAATATATGAGGTATTTGAGTGTCCTAAATATTTCAAGCATCTGGTTGAGAACCAAACAAAGAAGAAGATTAAAAATCTTCATACAGACAATGGAGGAGAGAATGTGAATAAGGATGTTGAGAATCAGGTATAGATTTGCAACACATAGTTCCATATACTCCATAACATAATGGAGCAGTGGAGAGAGAGAAGAGGACATTGAAAGAGATGGCCAATTGTATGTTCCAGGATACATCACTACCTAAAAAGTTATGGGTTTAAGATATCAAATGTGCATCCTTCATTCATAATATATTTCATCATAAATGATTCAAGTGAGTCACTCCATATGAGGCTTGGTGTAGGAAGAAACACTAAGTCACTCACCTCAGAATTTTTATTCTCGTGCATGGGCTAGGATCCCTTTCGATATGAGGAAAGCTATGGAAGCTCAGAGTAAGGATCATATTTTTGTTGGATATCCAAATGGATTGAATGGATACAGGTTATTATATACTACTTCAAAGGAGTGTTAATTTTGAAGAGGGTCCTTCACAGGTAATTCTGGAGCAGTCCACACCTCCATCTCCACCACCACTAATTGCGTAACTTCGTAAGACTTCTTCTGACAAAATTTCTGATCAAATATATGAATATGATTTATATCATATTCATGATCATAATTAAGAATTTTTAGGTACATATCATTGACCACGATGGGCACAACAAACTCTTAAGGAAACAAGTGATCTAGTGGGTGATCTTGTAAATCCATGGAGAACTAGATCTCTGTTTGTGGAGCCTCTGCAATATCTTACTACCATGGAGTCGTCTATTACTATTTATTTTTATATTCTACTTGGTTCATATTATCATTCTTATGCATAGGCTAGAGGAAACCCCCATTGGGAGGAATCTATGAAGAGGAGAAAAAATCCATAATAGAGAACAACACATGGGAGTTGGTTCCTCTACCTTCCAACATGAAGCTTGTTAAATGTAAGTGGATTTTCAAGACAAAGAGGACTGATGATGGATACATTACAAATTATAAGGATCGGTTAGTATATAAATGTTTCTCACATGTACAAGATATTAACTAAGAGGATACTTTTGCACTAGTTGTCAATATTGATTCCATGCAGTTAGCTTTAGCTATTGCAGTAGCTACAAGGTGGGAGGTACACCATATGGATGTGAATAATGCATTATTACATGGAGATATTAATGGGGATATATATATGAATAAACTAGAGGGATATGTTTAGGATCCATCATTACTTTGCAGGTTGAGGAAGTCATTGGATGGACTTAAGCAAACACCTCAGGCATGGTATGATAAAATGGACTCTTATCTTCTCTCTAAAGGTTTTCTTAGATGTAGATCATATATTGATGTGTATATGATTAGGAAAACATATTCTATTCTATTGATAGTTATATATGTATATGATTTACTCATCACAGGGAGCTCAACCTCCTTCATTGATGTAGTGAAGACCACTTTACATGATAGGTTTTCTATGACAGATATGGGACTGTTACATTACTTTCTTGGTCTTGAAATCAACCAGAATGAGGAATCAATATGTCTCAGTCCAAGTATGATATATATCTACTTGATAGGTTTCATATAACAGATTCTAATCCATCGCCAACACTCTTTTAGTTAGGGTTTAGACTAGAGGATGTCAGGGCATCGCCTTTGGTTGATTGTACTAGATATCGACAATTAGTGGGGAGTCTTCTCTAGCTTACACACACACGACCAAACATCTCTTATGCACTTGGATCAATTTCTAGATACATGAAGGATCATCATGAGATTCAATGGAAGGAAGCAAAGAGTATTCTTAGATATGTCAATGGGACTACCAGTTTTGGTATACACTATGCAACATGATCTTCCTTACATCTTGTTGGTTACACAAACTTAGATTAGGAAGGTGATAACACTAATTGCAATTCCACTTCAGGATATGTCCTATACCTTGGATAAAGACCTATATGTTTTTCAAGTAATAATAAATCAACAATTTCTTTATCATCAACAATGACAAAGTACATGGGTGCAGTGACTGTTACTACTCAGGCTATTTGGTTGCAACACTTTCTTCCAAAGTTGGCAGTTCATTTTCATCATTTGATAGTTATATGGTGTGATAATCAATGTAATCTAAAGGTGTGTAGAGACCCATTTCATAGGCAGTGTATGAAGCACATAGAGGTTCATATGCACTTTATTTGAGGACATATTCTGGATGGAGTCATTAATATGTAGTTTTGTCCATCTTCAGAGAAGGTGACAGACATATTCACAATTCCTTTCACCAAAAAAAAGTGTCTCATTGAGGGACATTATAGGAGTGATGGATACATCATCTTAGAAGATGAACATGTTAGAATTATTTTCTTTTTATAAATATATTTTTAGGGGGGGGAGTTGTTCCCACTAGGTTTTCCCTCTTTACCTCACCTTTGTTCAGTTGTTATGCATCTATACTTGTACATGAGTACCTAACATGGATTCATATTTTTGGTACTCGTCATTGTGCACACCCCATTTTTGTTTCAGGGGGGGTGTTGGGGTACGTGCTCAACTACATACTTAGTGACATACTCATTTTTTCCATTTTTTCTACTATTTAGGATGATTGTTATTTATAGCATGTCTATTTATAGAAGGTCTATTTTTATCATTTGGATTCCTATATGCAATACCATGGGGAAATAAGATGGGTTTCCAAAACCATGGCATCATAAACCACCATTAGGAAAATTCCTTATTTTTAGCTACCATTAGGCCAATTCATATTTATTAGCCACCATTAGGCAAATTCCTATTTTTTAGGAGATAATTCTTATTTCCTTAATTTTAAGAGATATTTCCTATTTCATGGCTATAGATAACACTTTAGTAAGAATATTGGCCTCCTAGGGAAGTGTGCATTACCCATAAAATACTTGGAGTTAACTCGGTTCACTTATTTAGTGACTTTCCATAATTAACAAATTCTCACTCAATTAGGACTTTTGTTCCATTCTTCGACTCTAGTCTTATTCTAGGATATCTTTTGTAGTATGGAATGCATTTTGACTTCATGTAAAATTCCCACTTAGTTCATACCTACATCTTTTACCCTTTCTTATTATTATCATCTTTTGACTTTAGTTAATTGTTGTTATTGCGAGAAGTTACCTTTTTTACTTGAGAATGTACATGGAAATCCCAACCTACTGTGCATTACTCCTCATGTGGAGAGTCCTTTATATTGTGATCATTATCAAGGATAAATACATTGTGATTAGAGTTGGTTTCTTAGTCTCTTATGTGTGAATATTGATTCTATTTTTCTCTCTCCTCTCTCTCTCTTTCAATTAGCTAGTGTAGTATTTCATTCTCACAATTAGGTCTTGGATTGTGATTTAATCTTATAGTAATTTTACAATATCATGTGGAATATCATCCTTTTTACCCCTTAGTTTCTTTCTATATGTTGTATCCAAATTAGAGTGGATGTGATATCCATAAGACATACCTACCCGACTCCACACTCGATTACTAGGAATCTACATGATATGCCTTACTTCTACGTTTGGCCCCTAGGTGCAGAACCCTAATTGGTATGGAATCTTAACTGGTATGGAACCCTAACCCGTGTGGAAATTGGCCTCTTTTTCCTAGTTTCTTTTGTATATAATTTGTATAGTTTATCTATTTTATTTATTGTTAGTTTTTTTTTTTTTTTGGTAAATAAAAAGAGATTGTATTACCTTAAGATGTAAAAAAAAATGACATATTTCTGAATATACATCAAAATATTCCACCTTTTCTTCCAAATGCATGAAAACCATAACAGGTGGCTTGTATTGTTCATGGGCCAATTAGTAAACCATAAGCTATGTTTAACAAAATACATTCTATCTAAAACTGGAAATCTAACAGTAAAGAGCCTATGTGTGAGTTGAACATGTGCTTCTGTCATGGGGACCTATGAATGAAAACATAGGAAATCATGTTGGGAAATGAATCTTTATAGGCTTGTTTGACAGGGAATTGAATATTATGTCCAGGTGCCTACTAAGGACATGCTGGTTATGAAGTTGTTTGGAAAAATATTTCCTCATCTCAAATATCAATGCTAAATGGTCCTTCGTGAGCCTTTTTGGGAAAATCTTGGCACCCCAAATATGGATTAGCTTGCTCTCTTGTATGCAACTCCTCACAGGTCTCCTCCTCGGTCTAGAATTCTCCCCAATCTATCCCTAGTACTTCATTCTTTATTCCACTAACATTGGGGGTTACATCTTCCTTGAAGTCATCCTGCACCATTGGAGGGACTTCCTCCTCCACCATACAACCTCCCATGGCTATATCAAGGGAATTTAAGTGGAAAGTGGTGCCAATTGGTGCTATCTACCCCATGGTGTTCTCCTCCCCAATATAAGGAATATCCTCCTCCACTATGCATCCTCCATGGTTTAGCTCAAGGTATGGGAAATGGGTCCTAGACTGAGCATCATCACTCCAAATTTGGCCAGAGTAGGGATAGCAAACAGAGTTGATCTCTGGATTTGGAAAAAGAGAAGGCATGCTTGTGTGCCAGTGCCCGCCTACCAGAATGTATTAGGTTGCACCATTTTTGGACTTTCCTCTCTCGTGGGGCATGGTGAAGCTGAACTCGAGGGAAAGAAAGTTGACAGAGGAATTGAAGGGAATTTCGGTCATGGAAGGAAGGAAATTGACAAAGGCTCTGTTTACTCGGGCGGTTAGTGCACGTGGAGAATGCAATGACGAGGAAAAACTCAGGAAATAAGAACCATAGCAAGAGATTTCCTACGTAATTATGGGAGAAATGATATTTTTGGGAGCCATGAATGTCGAGGTGATGTCACCTTGTTTCATCATACCAATTCTGGATGGCCAAGCTTGGTGCACCATTAAACCTTCATGGTTATCCCAACACACTAGCCTCTTGCCTGAGTGAATTCTATGCATTATGAGTTGACAGAGGAGGAGACTTTAACTGCACTTATCGCCAGAGTGCCCTGTGACATATTTTTGGCAGCTGCCACCCCATCTGGCCAGTTTTGTTTTATTTATTTATTTTTATTTATTTTCATTTTTAATATTCCTGTGGGTTTGAAAAATTTCCCATGGTTTTGTTTGGCCATGTTTTTCTCCAAACCTACCCTTGGTATTAATTTTACGTGGGAAAATCAATTTTACTTTAAAAATCATTTTACATGGGTAAAATAAGTTTTACATGAGTAAAATAAGTTTTACATGGGGAAACAATTTTTTTTACATATTGCATTTTTCCCTAAATCCCTAATGTATAGCTTTCATAGACCACCAAATTTTCCAAGGCTATCAAAATTAGTTGTTTTTAGAATTTACCACCTCAGATTCACATAAATTCACATATCCCTAGGTTCTATGCCTCATCTAGTTCTTTAAATAAACCAAGTAAGGGGGCCAAAACAATATAAACCATTCAAAATTAATTTACCTCATGCATGTGGGATTAAGTTTTACAGTTGAAGATCGATGGTTCATATTCCCCCACAACAAGATCAAGGGTTGTTGAGCATTGAATGAAAATGACCATATCTCATTAGAAAGGTATTTGGTAGGAGAATGTATTGGAGGGGAAATATAAGCCACAATGGTGATGGAAAATCCTGGAAAATTCAAAGAACAGAGGGTCATGAATTTAATCGAAAATGGACTATGCAATGTTTAGACAGACAGATCTTGAGACCCCAAAAATGAATTCATGCTCAGGATAGCTTGTCAAAAGGAAAAAAAGATATGAACATAATGGAATAAATAGTATTCATAGGTTTATGGAAGAAATCTATAGAAAATGAAAAGAATAGAAGGGGCATAAATTCAATTAAAAATGGGCTATGCAATGTTCAAGAAATAATAATTGGAGTTCTAGGAGTCAAAATCAGACCTACAAGAACACACTAGAAAGATGAAGTATAGAAGAAGAAGACGAAAAGATTGTATTTACCAAGATCACACCAAAAAATTCCCAGAAAAAAATTGAAGAACAAAAAAGGATACAAATGAGTAGAGTTGATGATATTTTTAATAAATATTATTCATGAATAGACTTACGGAGAAAATAACTACTCAGGAGAAATTTTAACTTCCTTTTATAAAGATTACATATACATTTACGAATATTTAATAATAAATCGAAGTATATAATGAAAAAAAAAGGAAACAAAATGAGCAGTCATAACTGAACAAAATGAATAGTCACAAGAACTTAGGAGTCTCTCTTATTTTATAAAATATAACTCGTTGAATGTAGAAAAGGGACTTTTTCCCATCATTTGATGGTATACTATTATCTCAGCAATGAAGAGTATAAGGCTTTTTGATATCATAATTGTTATCAATTTTGTATGGGATTACTTTGATGATGTGTTTGATATTTAAGTTTTTCTAGGTGCTTATCATATCAACTATTTGTGTGCTCGGTATTTAGAATAATTCTGTTGTTATGATTTATGGTGAATACAATGATGATGTTATAGAGCTTATATGCAACTATTTGTGATCAATTATGATGTTTCAATGTTTTAATACATTGTTGATGGACATGAACTATTTCTACTATCAATGATGTTATGTTAGACTATATTCATTTAATATGATTTGGTCCTACACATGATAGGTTAGAAGTAGTTATATTAAATTATCTTTGTTTTGTTTTAGAGTATATTTAGAATTCATAGTAGTTCCTTGGGGGATAGTTCATTGTCTTTCCTTTTCTCTTATTTTAATTCAAAGTGGAAACCCATTAAATATATTGGTCGGAAATGCTACCCCAAATGATATTAGGTTTTAATGGGACCATCCATTGGGAATTATCCCTTGAATTCTTGAGAATCCATTCAGACCTATCAACACCTAGATGGAATGTCAAAAACATTGAAATTGGTGGGCCTGATGTTGGTGATATTTCCTCCTAATGACAAACTTGAAGTCAAAATAAACATGTCAGTGATGCATTCATGACTCTTGTCCTTAAAAATTATGATATTTTTACCTACTCGGATGCGTGATTCCTTCCCCACAACAAGAGAGGGGGCAAAAACAACATAACAATTATGATCTTTTCACCTACTTGGATTTGTGATTCCTCCAACACTATCTCTCTTGATATTTCCTTCGACCTTTCCAAAGGTATTAATGCTTCATGATATGAACCCGTGCAACCTAATATGATACATTTCTTGAGCTTTAGGTTTATATTGGATTCCTCTACACATCACGCTACAACGGCCATTAAAAAAATAGGAAATTTCAACCTTCTAAGTTGAACTCAACTCTACAACTCTGCATATCGAACCCATTAAACTTCTCATAAAATCCTGAATTATTTCAACTCAAATTTTCCCACGAATTTGGGGATATTTATCTCTAATATTTCCATTTTACCCCAAATTCACATAGTTTGAAATATGTGACAATGAATTTCTCAAATTTGAACTCATTTCGGCCCATACTAGTTTGGTGTTTCAACTAGAATCTCTTATACCAATCTATAACAAACCCAACCACCCATAGGTTGGCCACGCTACTCCAAAAACTCACTTATGAACTGATCTTGAATTCTAATAATAATTAATTCAAAAAATAAGGATGAAAGAGAGGGGGCCAAAACAACATAAAAATTATGATTTTTTTACTTACTCGGATGCGGGATTCCTGCAACACTATCTCTCTTGATCTTTCCTTCGACCTTTCCAAAGGTCTTAATGCTTCATGATATGAACCCATGCAACCTAATATGCTACATTTCCTAAGATTTAGGCTTATATTGGATTCCTCTGCACCTCACACTACAATGACCATTAAAAAAAATAGGAACTTTCAACCTTCTAAGTCGACCTCAACTCCGCAACTTTGCATATCAAAACCATTAAAATTCTCAGAAAATCTTGAATTATTTCAACTCAAATTTTCCCACTAATTTGGGGATATTTCTCTCTAATATTTCCATTTTACCCCAAATTCACACAGTTTGAAATATGTGATAACAAATTTCTCAAATTTGAACTCGTTCCAACCCATACTAGTCCAATGTTTCAACTATAATCTTTGATACCAATCTATAACATACCCAACCACCCACAAGCTAGCCACACTACTCCAAAAAATCACTTATGAACTGATATCGAATTCTAATAATAATTAATTCGAAAAATAAGCATGAAAGACCCACATGCATTAATAAAGATCCATGCTACAACATAAAAGAAATAAAAAATGTGCCATGCACAACAAATAACCAACATACAAACACATTATAAATACATATCTTAGAGATAATTAAATATACAATGGAAAATACATTATACAAAAAACACAGAGAGCACTTATCTTTGCAAGTAAACATTCACCAATTGGTTGCAAACCAAGGACATTCCTCCCAACCATGGACAATGTTATTCATGTACTCTCAACAAATGGTCACCCCCGATCCAGAGCTATGAATCCATAAGGATGAGTCCTAGGAAAAAATTAAAACACACAACAATTGGCTAACTAGCTCTCAGGTTTCCCAGCAACACAACAAATCCTAATTTGCAGCTCTCTTTCCCCTTCAACCTGCACAACCCAAATAAATGAACACCTTTCTCTGTCATGTAGTCCCTCGGGTTGTTTCATTTCTTTCCAGTGCCCTAGTGCTACTGGTCAGGAAATCTCCCTGCTGGAAACTCCACGGATTTTCAATTTTGGACAGTTATTTTCAAACTGCCATCAATCCCATGCACACATGCATTCATTCCCTATTGGAATGATCAATAATCTATTACATCCATCTAGCAATGACTCTTATCCTCTATCCATTTGTTTCCATGCTCCCCCCAAGACCACACGAATTCCACAAGAGTGAAATGAGGTATTCTAAAATTAAATTTTTAACCAAGAGAAACCCTCAAATATCCCATGGGAAGGGTTTATATAATTTCTTGAAAACAATAACCACATGTCCTTCCTCCCAACAAACTCATGTAACCCCTTTTCTCCATAAAATCAATTATGGGTAAATAAAATATAATAAAAATACTTAGCTCCTTAATCTCCCTCTCTCGTGGAATCATATCCCCCTATCTCTTTTTCCCTTATCCATCTTGCATCCATTGATGTATCTTTTTATTAATGTATATAGATGTATTACATTTCCTAGGCAGACTAGCCCCTTTTCAATTGTACTGACTCACCAGCCTAAGTCACAATTACATAATACATTATAGTTCATAAGGGTTAAAATTGAGATGTTACAACTAAAAAATGGCACCCATTCAATAAGGACACCTACTGGCTATGGGTCATCATTAGATAAATCTTTTACAGTTGATGGACCTATCACATGATTAAAACACATGATTTTCATAATTTTATGAAGGTATTATATATCATCATTTAATTTTTACTCGTAACATTGATTATGTACTAAATATATTTTGGTATTATGTTGTGTGAGAAAAATTACTAATGAACTTTGATAAATGTGTTTGATAACATATCATGCCATTGGAAATTAGGATGGATTCATGTATTACCATTGACTTAAGGAATGCCATAAGTCGATTGTCATCATTTACAAGGTATGTGGTATGAAATGTTCATGTGTGAGAGACATAGAGATATTATATTCCATTTTAATTTTTCACTAAAGGTTCATACTAATTCACTATTCTTATATTAGGTGGGTGAAATCCAAGGAGATCCATGAATGTGAAGTACAAAAATGGAAGAAGGAAACTGCAGAAATTGTATGTGTATTTGAGAAGGATCTCCATACAAGTTTCATGGACCTACAAGTCCATTTACTTATACACCTATTCGATGACATTGAATTGGAAGGTGCCGTATCAATTAGGTGGATTATTTTCTTTGAGGGGTATATTAAAAATCTAAAAAGATATGTCCTAAAAAAGGAATATCCAGAGGGTTGTATGGATGAAGGGTATGAATTGGATGAAACATTTTTCTTTGTATGTGAATTCCTTGGTAAGTATTTTCATGATGGGCCATGCTTTTGGCATGAAGAACGTGCATCAGATATTATTGATCGAGAAAAACCACAATCTAATGGTGTTCAAGTAGAAATTAGTAAGTAAATTCATGATCATTGTGGTTGTTTTTATTGCAATCATTAATTTTCTCTATAATTTATTTTTCAAAATCAAGAGCATAACATTTGGATTTTGAAATAAACATGTTGACATGTAATAGGTGTAGACGAAATTTCTATACTTGACAAGTTCATTATGTACCACATGGAATTTATGAACAAATGGATTGATTTGTATGATAAAAATAGAGAAGAAGTGTTAGAATCAAGGAGACAGTTTAAGATATCCAACCCAAGGAATACTACACTTCCCACTAATCTTCTTGAGGAATGGGGCAAAGATTACACACTAGAATGGATTACTAAACAAATTCAAAATAAAATATAAGATGCATATATAGATTTAAACATAACAAAATATGAAATCAACATGTGTATAATATGAGAAAGAAAGGTACAGTTGGAATTTTATAAAATGTTCTTTCCTTACAGTTTTGACACTATTAACTATTTTAATATTCGTCATTATATTTGTTTTCATTGAAATAAATGGCATTTCACAAGAAAGGAAATATCTTGCAATGTGGTCATATGGATAAGATTAATGTGTAGAAAGTGTAGATGTAAAGAGATGATCCTTTGATATCCAATCGACAAAGCTCAAAAGATAAGAATATTATTGAAGGGAATCTACAATATGTTGGGAAAATCCAAGAAATTATTGAGTTGGATTACCGCTCTTTTAAATGTTGTATTTTTAAGTGTAGATGGTATGAAGCATTTGAGAGGACACGAAGACATGATACCCTTAGTGGATTGTTTTCTATAGATTCCTCGAGGTTCTTGCTAGAGGATAAGGAGCCTTATTTCCTACCAATTCATTGTGAGTAGGTATTTATTTAACTCAAATAAGAAGCGACCGTGATCATTAATCTATTAATTCATAGTTTATTTTGATAATATATATGTGTTTATTAATCAATAATTTTTTTATAACATGTCTAATATATGTATGTCGTTCATGTGCAGGTATTTTTGTATGAAGATATTTTGGACCCAAAATGGACATTTGTCATACATTATGATCTAAGATTAAGGCATGTATTTTACTATGAATTAGTGGATACTAAGAAAAACAATGATGGCCAACAAAATGAGAGAGAGGGATTAGAGAACATCGAAGAAATTGACATCCATGATGATGTTGAATTTGGTTATGTTCATGCACAAGAAGACAACAATATAGAGTTAGATGATGTTACGGAACACAACAATATGGATGGTATATAAAATCATTATCCAAATACATCCGATAACAATATAGATGGTTTATAATCAAATTTTAATGATGATGAAGATGATGCAGGTCAAGATGAGGATGATGGTAATATTAAATACTTGAAAAAACATATGAACATTGACAATGATACATTGTATGACATTGTTGCAGACAATAATGTTAATGACCAAGACTTCTAAATTTTGAAAATTATTTGTAATCCACGTCTTAAAAATTTTCATTCTTATGGACCAAACTTTGAAATGCTTCATTATTATTTGGGTCGATAAAAGTTACCTATTGAAATATCCTTAAAGTTTTCAATATTTGCTATGAATTGTTGGCAAAAAAAAATTAGGATTTCTTGGATAAGAGTTAGAATGGTTAGTGGTCATTTATTGGTTGATAATGGTTTACAGGTGTTTTCAGGTTATTGGTTAGACTCGGATTGAACTAGGATGAATAACCTATTCATTAAAAATACATTAAACATGCAATTGTTAAAAAATATAATTATGTATAGTTTATATGTAAAAGAATGTAAATCCAAACAATTAGGTTAATGTATCCAAAGTTTGTTCATTAATTTATATTTTAAAACAAATTGAAATATTTAAGCTTAAGACCTTAACCTTTATACCATCTAACCCCTAAACCCTTCAAACATGGACGATCTCGAAGATTATGTGGGGACATCAGACATCCTTGAGTCTAGAAACCCTACCATACCATCAAGGCATGTGTCTAGTATAACCATGTCAAATTTCGATGCCTCATTCTCTACTAGCCATGTAGGGTCAATGGATGTCATTATGTCCTTCACCCAATATAATCCCTAACTGTAACAACCATATAATTATAAACATCATTAAGATTCATAAACATTTTATTTCATAAACTGAAACAATAACTTCTTAGCATAATAGTGATTCTCACAACAACAACTTCAGTAACTTAGATTTATCAATAAATACTGAAATCATGACAGAAAGAAATAAATACATAACTTAACAAAGTACATGGTTCCGATGCTAATTTATGTTGTCTCTGAGCCTTGCTGCTACCTGCTCCTCAGATCAATCCTACCACAAACAGGAAAATAACTGCCCAAAACTGTTGTCCTCCCTGCCAACTAGGAAAAATACCTAGCTCCAGGATATCTACGGATATCCTGGCCCTCCGTGCCCAAAACCTCCAGCAACTCAGTGCCTCCCTTGATCAAAAGCCACAGTCCCAAAACTGTTGTGCTCCTAGTAAGACCAAAAGTCCTCAGAAAATATCTCCTTTGTCCAATCCTCCTCCCATCAACCTTCCCCTTTTCCTTATTCCTCCTTCGCCGACTCATGCAGTTACTCCTCCAACCACCCCCCGTGCCTTTCCCTTCTCCCTCCTTAAATCCTCTCTGCATACGCAACCATTTTTTTTAACATTTTTCATTGATCTTTTAAGATTTATTTCTCAGGTCATTAAATGTGATCTGTAGTTAGAGTATTACTTAATTAATCACAATTATTTTCTTTAATTAATTTTACTTTATAATCTTTAAATATTTATTTAATTAGGGTCGTTACATCCACCCACCCTTCAAGAAACTTTGTCCTGAAGTTTAAGGTATCTGATGGTACAAAGGAAAAGATCATGGTTCACACATTCACAACAAGTAACTGACATTATCAATAAGTAAGTCAAGAATGCTCACACATACTAGTGTATATGTACAAGAAATGCATGTGTAGCTAGTACATGCAAATCTCGTGCACGTACTAATAATCAAACTGCCATCCTTTAATAATTTAGGTATGCATTCAATCCAGTTAGCAAGACTAGTCTTTTATAAAAGACAATAGTCAATCAATTGTTAGAGAAATTATTTAATCACAATGATCCGGCTCAATAATTTATTTTAAACAATTGTGGTTTAGTTACATAATAATGAATATTCATATATACACATTTTTTTTTTTATCAAATCCCACCACAAGACAGATCTCCATATAGTCTCAACTATTCTACTCATTCTTCCTCCCTAACCTACTTCCAACTCCATTCCTATCCATCCTCTGCTAGACTATCTTGGAGCATCAGCTATACTGACCTAACTCCAAATAGAACCCGTAAGTGGAAGTGTCGCTATCTCGACCAAGCTTCCCTAGCAGGCAAC
>SNQJ01S0013281.1:51697-68498 GCA_010110895.2 Picea sitchensis | reverse complement strand
TTAGCATTAGCGTTCAGGAGCAAGAAGTCGCAAGCAGAGAACTGGTGAAGAATCCCCATGTACAGATATTGAATTAATAGGAAAGCTTTGATTCAAATCCATGGCTGTGATTATTCTCTGTGTGTTGTTGATATTATGTTGTTCCATATTTGCTTCTTGTTTTGCCTATTGTCTATATGTTGCATATGTGATTGCATGGCAGGTTCGAAACCTGAGGGAATGAGAGAATGAGTTTCAAGCGTTTCTCTATCTAAGCCAGGAGATTCCCGCATAGAGTGTAGCGGAATTCCTTCGCATAGAGTGCGTTGAGGAGGATGGACAGTTGAACTCTCATTCTTCGTTTTCCCAGAAGTGTTGTTGAGTTACTCGAACCCGTGCAGGTGGAGAATAGTTTGAGTTGAAGTCTCAGAGGCAAGCCTGGGAAGAGGAGAATAGAGAAGCCGTGATTTAATTCCATGGATGTGTTTATCCTCTGTGTTCTGTTGGCATTATGCCTTTGCATAGTTGCCTCTTGCTACGTATTTCTTTCATATGCTGCGTATGTGATTTTATGGAAGAATTGAAATCAGAGTAATTCTGAGTGGAAAGTTGGTGAAATCTCAGGAGGGAGAGTTCCTTACAAGTATTGTGGAACAGACCCAGGAGAAGCCCCGAACGGGAGTAGCTTCGGAGCAAGAGGACTCTTCAAGACGAAGAGAATCGACGACTTGAACTTCTGAGAGAGAGTTAACTTTCAAGCGCAAGTAGAACCCATTTGCCATCGCATATCGGCACATCGGGGTTGGCGAGTACAAGAGTTACATGCACGTCGATATCGCGAGCAGTGATCCCCAGATTCCATGGGATCCGTCGATTTTGCGGAAGGACAGGTGGCACGTGTTCTCAGGACATCGGGTCTCAGGAGTTGAAGAGTAAGCGACTGGTCTCATAAGTCGCGCCTTCGCGAGGAGACGAGATAGCGATACTCGGGTATCGGCGACTCGGGCCTCGGAAGTCGAAGTGAAGTTGATCTGAACTCACGAGAAGTGAAACCACGGGATCGCAAGATCGTGAGTCTCGGCATCTCGATGTATCGGGTATCGGGAGTTGAAGCCCCGAGTGGTTGGTAGCGCGAGAGGCGAAGTCCCGATCTCCCTGAGGAGAAGAAGAGGGAGGACAGAGAAGGGTGAACTGTGGGTGCAGAAAATCTGATAGGAAGAGAGAAGAACCGTTGAGTTCTTCGGGCCGTGGAAAGAGAAGGTCCTGGTGAGAGGCGGGTTGGACCGTGAGGGCATACAACTTCGCACCAAGTGGTATCAGAGCCTGGAGTATCTTTTCTTTCTGAAGCAGAGACAGAGAATACACCATGCCACCCAGAAGAGAGAGGCAATCTCCTGATCGTGAAGACAGGGATGCCAGAAGAAGGGGTAGGCCAGCAGGTAATGCTGAGATGGAACGAGAGATGAGAGATCTCTGAGCCAGGCTTGAAGAAATGGATACCACCCAGAGACGTGGTGCTGGTGCAGCAGAGTTCAGTGACTCTGAGGTAGAAGAGGAGGCTGGAGGCAATGCAGAGGAAGTCTCAGCAGAAGACGCATCAACCGAGAGGTTGATCAGAGCCATTTCGAGAATGAGCTCGAAAACCAAGATGGACATTCCCGTCTATGAGGGAAGTCTAAATATAGAGGAGTTGATGGATTGGATCTGAGCATTGGACACCTACTTCGATTACGAAGATATCAAAGAGGACAAGAAGGTAAGGTACACTATCACGAAGCTGAAGGGACATGCAGCCCTATGGTGGGATGAGTTGTAGGCTGATAGGCGCTGCAAAGGCAAATAGAATATCAAAAGCTGGGATCGGATGATCGCTAAGATGAAAGCGAAATTCATCCCCAGAGACTATCAGATCACTCTGTTCAGGCGCATGCAGAACCTGAGATAGAATTTGATGACGGTGAAAGAATACATCGAGGAGTTCTACAGGCTCAACATTCGAGCTGGTCATTGGGAGAGTGATGACGAAAAGGTGGCAAGATACCTCAATGGCCTCAGGTATGACATTCAGGATGAATTGAGCATGGTGACCATCCGGACAGTTGAGGATGCGTACCAGATGGCTCTAAAAGCCGAGGAGAAGCTGAGCCACAAGCAAGGACAGCGAGGGCGAGGCAGAAGCCAGCCAAGAGGCAAAGCGGTTGCCCAGAAAGAATTTCAGAAGCCCAAGGAGGATTGGAAAAGACCTCAGGGTAAACTAGAGCGAGGTGGGACCTCACAGCAGAGGCAACCACAAACTGAACAGAGGCAGCAATATGTTGAGCCGAGGAGGCAGCATACCGAGCAGGGTGGAGGATATGCTGACGCCAACACATTTCCTTGTACCCGAGGTAGAGGAAGAGGACGTGGAGGAATTATCACATGTTTTACATGTGGAAAAGATGGACACAAAGCCGTTGACTGCCCTGACAGGAAAATGGACAAAGGAGGAACTCACATCACTAAGGTGTAGAGGCGTGATGCTGAGTCAGAAGATGCTAACAGCGGAAGATCTCTTGGAATGCATAAGATTCTTTTGACACCTGAGAAAGAGGTGGACAGCTTAGTGCAAAGGAGCAGACTGTTCAGGACGGCTTGCACAGCCAAGAACAGAAAATGCAAAGTCATCATTGACAATGGGAGCACTGATAATCTCGTTGCAACTGAGATGGTGGAAAAGCTGGAGCTAGAAACAACTAAGCACCCGAGTCCATATAAGGTCTCGTGGTTACAAAAAGGACACCGGGTAAGTGTCACTAAACAATGCTTAGTTAAATTTAAAATTGGGAATTATCATGATGAGATTTTGTGTGATGTTATTCCCATGGATGTATGCCACATACTGCTGGGTAGACCATGGAAATATGATAGAAATGTTGTTCATGATGGGAGGATGAACACGTACACTTTGGGGAAGGATGGGAGACTCCATAGGTTGCTTCCGATAAAAGATAAGGAAATGAAGCCAGAAGTGAGCAACACAATACTTCTCATGAGTGGGAAAGAGCTTCTCACAGAGATGGAGAAGAATGAAGATCCACAATTCTTTGTTGTCAGGAAGCCGAGGGTTGTCTTGACAAGCACAAGAGTGGATGACTTGCCAGAGGAGATCCAGGAACTGTTGGGAGAGTTCGCTGATATCATCGTGGACGAACTACCTCGTTCGTTGCTGCCAGTGAGGAGTGTGAGTCACCACATTGACCTCATACCCGGAGCAAGTTTTCCGAACAAGGCAGCATACAGGTTGACACCTCAGGAGAATGAGGAAGTCAAAAGGCATGTACAGGATCTGCAGGATAAAGGACTGGTCAGGGAGAGTCTCAGCCCATGCGTTGTTCCGACAGTACTGAGTTCGAAGAAGGATGGAGGCTGGAGGATGTGTACAGACTCCAGGGCGATAAATAAAATCACCATCAGTTACAGATTTCCACTGCCGAGAATGGACGATCTGATGGATTGCCTAAGTGGGGCAAACTATTTTTCGAAGATTGATCTCAAGAGCGGATATCATCAGATCCGAATGAGAGAGGGATATGAATGGAAGACGGCATTCAAAACAAACGAGGGTTTGTACGAATGGATGGTCATGCCATTTGGGTTGACAAACGCGCCAAGCACATTTATGCGGCTGATGAATGAAGTCCTATGGGAATTCATTGGCAAATTTGTAGTTGTATACCTGGAAGACATATTAATTTTCAGTAAGACCAAGGCTGAACACTTGAGGCATTTAGCCACTGTGATGAAAAGATTACAGCAGGAGAAACTGCTGATTAATTTGAAGAAATGTTCATTTATGCAGACATAACTCATTTATTTGGGCTTTGTAATCTCGGCAAATGAATTGAAGATGGATCCTGAGAAGGTGAACGTAATCAGGAATTATCCATCGCCGAGGAATGTTTTTGAGGTAAGGAGCTTCCATGGATTGGCAAGCTTCTACAGAAAATTCATTCAGAATTTTAGTGAAATCAGCGCCGCAATGATGGATACCATGAAGAAACGACATAAGGTTTTTCATTGGACAACGGGGGCCGAAAGGAGCTTCAATTTGTTGAAGCGAAAGATAACTGAGCAACCAGTGTTAGTGTTGCCTGATTTTCAGAAAACCTTCCAGGTGAAATGTGACGCCAGTGCGTATGCTGTTGGAAGGGTCTTGAGTCAGGATGACAGACCTGTTGCATATTACAGCGAGAAGTTGGATGATGCAAAGCTGAAATATTCCACATACGATAAAGAGTTCTATGCCATTATTCAGGCATTGAAGAAGTGGAGGCATTATTTAATACCCAAGGAGTTCGTATTATACAGTGATAATCATGCGTTACAGTTTGTAAGTCAGCAGGAGAAGCTGAATCAAAAACATGCGAAGTGGGTAGAGTACATGCAGAATTTCACGTTTGTGATAAAGCACATTTCGGGGACTGCCAACAAAGTAGCTGACACTTTGAGCAGGAAATGTTTATTGCTGGAGGAGTTCAGGGTCAAGACCTTGGGTTTTGAAAACTTGAAAGATATGTATGCAGGTGACGTAGATTTTGGCGAGGCATATGAGGTAACTGAGAACCCAGTTCTCAGGGATAGGAGTCCTTGGCTAGACTACCTGATCCAGGAGGGATTGTTTTTTCGGGGAAATCAACTGTGTATTCCAGATTGCTCTATGAGGGAGAATTTGGTGAAGGAAAAACACAGCGGAGGCTTAGCAGGTCATTTTGGGCATGACAAAACATTCGCCAAGTTGAGCGAATCATATTATTGGTCGGGCATGCGTGCTGATGTAAAGCGATTTGTTGACAGGTGCCGAATATGTCAGCATGCAAAGGGCCGAAAGAAGAACACAGGGTTCTATCAGTCGTTGCCTATACCAGAGAGACCATGGGAGGCAATTAGTATGGATTTTGTGTTGGGTTTGCCGAGAACTCAACGAGGAGTTGATTCCATCTTTGTGGTGGTGGACAGGTTTTCGAAGATGGCACATTTCATTCCGTGTCATAAGACCAGCGATGCGAACCACATCGCGAACTTATTTTTCAAAGAGATTGTCCGATTGCATGGATTGCCCAGGAGCATAGTCTCGGATCAGGATACAAAGTTCATAGGTCATTTTTGGAGGACGCTATGGAAGAAGCTGGGGACAAATTTGGCTTTTAGCTTAACATACCATCCGCAGACAGATGGACAAACAAAGGTGGTCAACAGAAGCTTAGGAGATCTGTTGAGAAGTCTGGTGGCAGAGCATCACAACAGCTGGGATCAGATCCTACCACAAGCAGAATTTGTGTACAACGATTCGGTGAATCAGAGTACAGGTAAGAGTCCATTTCAAATTTTGTATGGGACACAGCCGAGAGGATTTTCTGAGCTCAGGGAGTCAGAACAGTCTGAAACTAGCAGTGCGAGGGCTGAAGAGTTCACTGAAGCGATGCAGGAGCTTCATGCGCAGGTGAAACAACGACTGCAGAAGGCGAATCAGGAATATAAGCGCATAGCCGATCAAAGAAAGAGGCAGCTTCAGTTTGAATTTGGGGACATAGTTCTGGCACACTTGAGGAAAGAAAGGTTCTCGACGGGAACATATAACAAGATCAAAATGAAGAAGATCGGGCCATGCAGATTCCTGAGAAAGTTCGGAGAGAACGCTTATGAGCTTGAGTTGCCAGAGGGCATTGGGATATCCCCGATTTTCAATATTTCGGATTTATACCCCTACAGGGATGATGAAGCAGACACTGGAACCAAGGAACCAGTGGTCCAGTGGCAGAGGCAATTACCAGTTGCACAGAAACCGCAGATGGAGTGCATACTGGAAAAGCGAGTGGGAAAGAAGACCAGGAGAAAGCAGTATTTTGAATACCTGGTGAAATGGAAGAACCACCCAGTGGAGGATGCCAGCTGGGAGACCGAAGAAGTCATACAAAAGCATGGGCAGACTGTGCAGGAGCTCATGAGCAGGAGCCCATCAAAATTTTCTGAGCCGAGGAGTATGATGCAGGAGCATCGCTCACCCATCAAGCGAGCCAGCGCGTGGAGAGAGAGACAGCTGGACAAAACCAGCAAATCACTTTTTGAATATTACCTTGATAATGGTTGCGCCAAACATTAATATGGTGATGTGATGAAGCGCACTTGTATATTGTAAYGGACCTTGAGCAGATAAGCTCTCKTCCTTAGGTAGCTGAGGCATTTATTTAGATTTAATGCAAGTAGATAARYYAATTAAGKCTAGATTAGACARTTTTGGMTTTYGAGAGGGAAAACGGAATATAGGCACCCTCYKTTGTATTATTGWTKAKWSMCATTCAGATTAKWRAGATTWTTYTTTTAGCATTAKCRTTCAGGGAGCAAGARGWMAGCAASTCAKAGAACKGKTGAAGRATCCCCATGTACAGATATTGAATTAATAGGAAAGCKTTGATTCAAWTCCATGGCTGTGATTATTCTCTGTGTGTTGTTGATATTATGTTGTTGCATATTTGCTTCTTGTTTTGCCTATTGTCTATATGCTGCATATGTGATTGCATGGCAGGTTCGAAACCTGACGGAATGAGAGAATGAGTTTCAAGCGTTTCTCTGTCTAAGCTAGGAGATTCCCGCATAGAGTGTAGCGGAATTCCTTCGCATAGAGTGCGTTGAGGAGGCTGGACAGTTGAACTCTCATTCTTCATTTGCCCAGAAGTGTTGTTGAGTTACTCGAACCCGTGCAGGTGGAGAATAGTTTGAGTTGAAGTCTCAGAGGCAAGCCTGGGAAGAGGAGAATAGAGAAGCCATGATTTAATTCCATGGATGTGTTTATCCTCTGTGTTCTGTTGGCATTATGCCTTTGCATAGTTGCCTCTTGCTACGTATTTCTTTCATATGCTGCGTATGTGATTTTATGGAAGAATTGAAATCAGAGTAATTCTGAGTGGAAAGTTGGTGAAAGTTCAGGAGGGAGAGTTCCTTACAAGTATTGTGGAACAGACCCAGGAGAAGCCCCAAACGGGAGTAGCTTCAGAGCAAGAGGACTCTTCAAGAGGAAGAGAATCGACGACTTGAACTTCTGAGAGAGAGTTAACTTTCAAGTGCAAGTAGAACCCATTTTCCATCGCATATCGGCACATAGGGGTTGGCGAGTACAAGAGTTACATGCACGTCCTTATACCGAGCAGTGATCCCCAGATTCCGTGGGAGCCGTCAATTTTGCGGAAGGACAAGTGGCACATGTTCTCAGGACATCGGGTCTCGGGAGTTGAAGAGTAAGCGACTGGTCTCATAAGTCACGCCTTCGCGAGGAGACGAGATAGCGATACTTGGGTATCGGCGACTCGGGCCTCGGAAGTCGAAGTGAAGTTGATCTGAACTCGCGAGAAGCGAAACCACGGGATCGCGAGATCATGAGTCTCGGCATCTTGGTGTATCGGGTATCGGGAGTTGAAGCCCCGAGTGGTTGGTAGCGCGAGAGGCGAAGTCCCGATCTCCCCGAGGAGAAGAAGAGGGAGGACAGAGAAGGGTGAACTGTGGGTGCAGAAAATCTGATAGGAAGAGAGAAGAACCATTGAGTTCTTCGGGCCGTGGAAAGAGAAGGTCCTGGTGAGAGGCGGGTTGGACCGGGAGGGCGTACAACTTCGCACCATAGGTACTTCTCCCACTAGGTTTGATTATCCATTACATACATCCTAAGCATGTCTTCCATAACTTGATTTACTCTCTCAGTTTTCCCATCTGTTTTCGGATGATAAGTTGTGCTTAGGTTCAATTGAGTCCCCAATGCTGACTGTAAACTTGTCCAAAATCTCGATGTGAATCTGGAGTCCCTATCTGAAATGATCTTTTTAGGTATTCCGTGCAAACAGATAACCTTGCTTATGAACACTCGTGCCACATCAGTAACATCGTAAGTGTCTCTAACCGGAATGAAATGAGCACTCTTGGTTAGTTTATCCACTATCACCAGAATGGCATTGTGTCTATGAGATGTGAGTAGCAACCCTACAACGAAATCCATTGAGATGACTTCCCATTTGGACATAGGAACATCATGTGGTTGTAGGAGGCCTGTCGGGTGATGGTGATCGACCTTCACTTGTTGACACTCTAGGCATCTGGTGACGAAATGGACTACATCGCGCTTCATGCCTACCCAAAAGAAGAGTTTCTTCATCTCTGCGTAAATATTCTTCACACCCGGATGCGCACAATAAAGTGATCTATGGGCTTCCTTCAGTATGATTCTTATAATATCCCCATTCTCAGGGATGTACATCCTTCCTTGATATCTTAACAATCCGTCTATTTCTAGGTTATATGCTTCATACTTTGGGTCTAACTGCCTCCCGCTCTGGAGGTTTGAAGTAACCTTTAAATACCAAATGTCTCCTAGTAGTTGTGTCAACACATGTTCCCTCAGACTGACTTTTAAGGTCACCAAGGAGAAGATATGTGGTCTCCTACTCAAGGCATCTGCGACCACATTTTCCTTTCCCTTTATATATGAAATACCAAAATCATACTCACTCATAAACTCACTCCATCGCCTTTGCCTGGCATTTAGATCTCTTTGAGTGAAAAGATGTTTTAAGCTTTGATGGTCCATTTTGAGTTCAAAATTTCACCGCACAAGATAATGCCTCCAAAGTTTCAGAGCTAGCATTACCGTTTCCAACTCTAAGTCATGAGTCGCGTATAACTCTTCGTGCTTATTCAAATTCCTTGACGCATAAGCTATCACTCCTCCATCCTGCATTAGCACGGCTCCCAATCCTTGTTTCGAGGCATCCGTGCAGACCATGAAGTCCTTTTCCATATCTGGCACTCGTAGAATTGGCGCACTAGTTAGTAACCTTTTAAGCTCAATGAATGCGCTATCACATTCTTCTATCCATTCATACCTGACCCCCTTGCGTTGCAAAGTGGTGATGGGTTTCGCTATTTTTGAGAATCCTTCCACAAATCTCCAGTAATAACCTGCTAACCGCATGACGCTTCTCACCTCATGTGCATTTTTCGGCACTGGCCATTCCATAATGGCCTTTACCTTTTCTGGGTCCACCGAGATTCCTTCGCCAGATATGATATGACCTAAATAGTGGATCTCTTTCTTGAAGAAGGAACACTTCGACAACTTCCCATACAATTTGTTCTCCCTAAGGCAAGACAACATTATTCGCAAGTGTTCCTCATGTTCTCTCTCATTCCTGGAGTAGATGAGAATGTCATCCAGAAAAACTTGTACAAAAAGGTCTAAGTACTTCTAGAATACGTCGTTCATGAGGCTCATGAATACTGTTGGCGCATTGGTCAATCCGAAAGGTACTACAACAAACTCGTAATATCCAAACCGAGTTCGAAAGGCAGTTTTTGGGATATCACCTTCCTTAATCCTTAATTGATGATATCCAGATCGCAAATCGATCTTTGAGAATACCGCTTCTCCTTTCATATGATCGAAGAGGTCATCTATTCGCGGCATTGGGTACCTATTTTTCACTGTAGCACGGTTCAAGTCCCTGTAGTATATACACAGTCGTAAGGATCCATCCTTCTTCTTTACAAAAATTACCGGTGCGCCCCAAGGTGAGACATTGGGCCTTACTAGCCCCAAGTCTAGTAACTCCTTCAACTGCATTTGCAATTCACAAAGTTCCGGCGCTGTCATCCTATACGGAGTCTTGGATATTGGTTCTGCACCAGTTTTAAGCTCAATAGTAAAATCAAGCTCCCTTTCAGGAGGTAACCCTGGTAACTCGTCCGAAAAAACATCTGTAAATTCTGACAATACCGGATACTGATCTAATGAGGGTCCTTTCCTTTCACCCACTGCTTCCACTACATACAGTCGACACCCTTGCCTCAAGCATCGCTTGACCTTCATAGTTGATATAAAGCGTAATGACACTTTTCTTTGTACACCCTGGATCTCTATTGGTCTTCCCTCATCATCAATACAAAGCACTCTCTTCGCGAAACAATCTACCAAAGCTCGATGAGTTGCTAACCAATCCATTCCAATGATTAGGTCATACGCCCCAAGAGCAGTGACGTATACCTTCAACCTAGTAGTGCACACTCCTAGGTCTACTATACAATTATCGACACTAGGTCCTACAGCTTGTTTTTCCCCTGAGGCCATCTCGACTTGTTTAAAGTCATCGTGCTCGTAGGCTGCCATCCCACTCTTTTCTAATGCAGATGGAGAAATGAAACTATTTGTCGCACCAGAATCAAGAAGAATCTTAACATTAATATGATTTAGCGTACCTGTCGACTCCACCACGGTGGATTGATGTTCGGCCTAGCGGTTATTAACCGTTGCGTAAATCTGATGTTTGCCACTTGACCTCCCCATTGGTGCCTTTCCTTCTCTATGCACAAACCCTGATTGTAACTCTGGATAGTCCTGCTCATAATGGGGTCCTTCGCATCTCCAACAGGCAATACAAGATTGAACCGATGCATTGTTATGTGACTGATTCCTAAATGAGTTCCTTCCCATGGAACCCCTGCCCCTACTAGTTGTTCCTCGAGATGGTCGTGGACTTGTCTGTACCGTTGGCAATGAATGAGATGTTGCAATAGATGCCATTGAAATCCCTGCAGCTACTATCCCTGGCACGAATCTGTTATTATAAGGTGGTGGCCTCGAGCCCCCTCCCCTAGGAAATGTCCTCGGGGTCATTCCTACGAATCCAGAGCGATGCGGAAATGTCGACCTGGTACCCCCTGTTAAGTTCATGTGTTCCTCCACATAACGTGCACTTTCTACCACCTCCGCTACTGACGACAGTTTCCACATCCGCACCATAGTTCTTATCTTTGGGTTCAATCCATAAACAAAGCGCTCTTCCTGTCGCTAGTCATTGTCCATATATGAAACATACTTGACCAGCTCCATAAACCTGATCTCGTATTCTTCTACAGTCCTGTTTCCTTGTACTAAGGCATGAAATGCCCCTACTTGTTGTTCCTCGTAGTATGATGGCAGATACTTCCTTCGGAACCTCTCCTCAAAAAGTTCCCAAGATATTGTGTCTGGGGTAAAGTGTAGTTGTCTTTCCAAGTTGCCCCACCAATTCAAGGTGCTATCTCTTAACTGTAAAATTGTGATTTTTGCCTTCGAGTTGGACGCATAGTCCCTTAAGACAAAACACCTTGTCATGCCTTCCAACCATGCTTCCGCGCGTTCACTGGTGCGACCTCCGGCAAACTCTGGAAGTTTGATCTTATGCAATTCTCGTGTGATGTCTTCAGGTGGAAATTCTCCCCTTAAGTTCCTTGATGCTTCTGGATTACCCATTCCAGATGGTGGGAGTTCCACTTCAGTCCCTGCTGGTTGGCGCCCCTTTAAAGTCTCGTTAATGGCTTCCAACGAGCGCAGTATGAGGGCTAGTTCGAGCGATGGTGGTGGTGGTGTCGGTGGTGTCGGTGGTGTAGGTGGCATCGGTTGTGCCCGTGACGACGCTCCCCTTCCTCGACCCCTTCGAGTCCTGACCGTCTTTTTTAACTTAACCTGCATCACCCCAAAGTTATCAGGGTGAGTTCCGAGACATTTCAAATTGGTGCTACTTAAACTTAGAAATAGGGTTGGGCGTAAGTTTTCTTTACTTGTCTGTAAATGGACATTACTCCATCAGGGGAATTGGCTAGGTTTGGGTTAGGATGAAGCATCTAATCTTGGTTAACGTCGAATTTTAAGGTAGATTAACCCTACACTAAATAAAATAATTAATTTTAAAATTATTATTACACTAATTTAACCCAAATTAATTTTACTTTGATTTATACTAACTTAATCTTATATATATATATAAATTATTTATACTAAATTATTTATTTTATTTTAAATTATCTTTAACAATCTATATTATATATATATATAATAATTGAACATATACCCAAGGGTTCGGGCACGCATGTGGTCCACGTGCTCGTCTGGCTTTCATAAGCTCTCTCGTATCTAAACTCCAAATTCTACACCTGTCAACCTTTCGACTCTCTACACGTCCTTCCTTTGTCCGACTTTCTCATCCGTTGGGACTTTCCTCACATCAGTTTTTGTCCACCACAGGTCTGCCTCTACTCTGCTCAGAGGTCTCCAGAATCTCTCTTGCCATGGCTCACATCCACACCATTGTTCTGAGCACTTTGCTAGTGCTGGTTATTACTGTATATGCTCCAGTTCGTTCTGCAGAAACAAAGTATATTGATGCGGCTACTGACAAGATCCAGGACCTGGAGTCCAGTTTCCTTGAATTGTTGGGAACCAGTCCCCTGTCTGTACATTTTGCGGAGCTCGCCCTCAGCTATAGTAAGAGGTACGATTCAGTCCGCATGTTGTGCACAGTTTCAGTACCTTCATGAAGAACACTGAGTTAATTGAGTCAAAAATCTACATAAGCCTTCCTTACACGGTGGTAAGGAATGGTAATTTCTGCTTTTGAACCAAATTATTTGCTTATAATTCATGTTCTGTACGAATTTTGGTATTCTTCTTTTAATTTAATTCATTTATATTTATTATTTTATTCGTCTCTGCATATGCATGTAGTTAGATGCATATACCTTGTCTTCTGTATTTCTCACGGCCCTTGGCTCCTAACTGTAAAATTCCCCACTTAAATTTTGGGTTTTGGGGTTTCCTTATGCCCGATGCCGAGAGTCTCCTGCCCTCACGGATTCCCGATATTCGATATGTTCCTAGCGCTTTAGCCCCTAATCTATGCTCGTGATCCACACGACCTTGCCGTGTGACCGCAGCCTTATACCTCCTTGTTGATATTTTAGGTTATAAATTCCCGATGAGTCCTTTGCCCTTAGCTCCACCTGGCTAGGCTCTAGTCCATATGACCTGACTCCGTGTGATCGTAGTCAAACCTCCATCGGGGCTACGGGTTTCCCATGTCAAAGTGTGCATGTATCCAAGACTCACGATTTCCTGAATCACGACGCGCCTTTGATCACACTAGCCCTTCTGGATTAGCCCTGGTCGACGTGATTGTTACCCCGTGACCACTTACCATAACCCGTCGAGGCTACGGGGTTTGTGATGCCTTGATGCATACACCCGCGGGATTCCCGATCGCCCAAATCCCGACACTTTGTTACGCTGACAGATGGCCTCCACTACGTCGTTGTCCTTCCCTGCTGTGCTGATAGTTGGCCCCCACTGATCGGGGTTTTCACGGATCACGAATTCACAATGCATAAACCGCTTGTCACTATAATCCCCGATTCTCCGATGAACAAAACTCCGATGGTGCCCGATCCTTTTCCACCTGTCCTTGCAAATGGACGGTCCTGATTGACTCTCGGGGTTTCGGGGCTTATGATGTCCTAAATTCCTTGTCCTCAGGAACTTAGATTTCCCGATCTGCGACTTTCGTCCGATCCCTGACACCTGTCCCATGTAAACGGAAGACTCAGATCTTGTTGGGGTTCCTTTCTTTTATCGTGAATTTTTCCCGTCAGGAAATCGACACTTGCGTTGTCGTTATCCTCGTTCTTCACAGATCCCCGACTCCCGATCCCCGATGATACTTGGCGTTGACCCCCGGGAGAGTTGACCTTTGACACCTGTCCTTCCTCGGTGTATCGGAGTTTGCGAGTTCGCGAATCCGAAACCTATGAGTTCTGGGACTTGTGTTTTCCCGAAGCCCGATCTGCGATTTCGGTGTGGCGCGACACCTGTCCACCACTCTAACCCTGGTGGTCCCCGCTCTGTCCTTGTGCTCGTCGAGAAATCGCATTTCGGGATATCGCGATTCCCATTGTCATGTGCACGGGACTTTCAATTCCCCAATCTCCGACTCTGCGAGATCTCCTGACACGTGTCCCCGTTGTTTGGACAACTCTAATCCTATCGGGAAATCGTGGATCGCAATTCCTTGACGCAATGGTTCTATACTCCTAAAATTTCCGATGGGTAAAATTCTCGATACCTCCCCATAACGCTGACGCCTGTCCTGCCTAGATCAACAGCTAGGATCCGTTCTCGGGATTTCGAGAACCTCAAGGTATCGATTCTTTGGCTTTACAAAACCCTGATGACTCTGATATCCCGATGAATCTTTCGGGACTCCTCCTCTGCATGCTAAGACTTAAACCCCGTGCAAATTTTCGAGATCTAACGGTTGACGGGATTTCGCCCTAGATCTGATGGCTCAGATCCGTCCTCACATGTAATAGCTAGCTCTCCTTCAGGATAATGATTGGTTACATTAAACATTATGAGGTTTTATAATTTCTCTCTTCGACACGGTTAAAATTGTATGGGGCTATTGTTCATGGGGTTTTACATTGTTAAAATTCACCGAGGTTTCTATAGGCAAGTAATTTACACACTTCCTGTGCGATACAAGTCTTCCTTTTTCTGCTGCGTATTGGCAGCTCCTCATTTAGGTAAGTTTGAGATGAAGTAGGCCTTTTCAAGGTCCTGCAAATGTCCTTTTTGCATTTTATATAGTGTAATTTGTGTAGTTATTAATTCTTACCAACTTCAAGCCTTAGAAAGAAGTTTCTCTCAACATTTTTATCGATTTCAGGTGTCTATTCTACCCGAAACTTCATTGACAAGCATTGCTCAAATAAAATTAAGTTATCAGTTCTCATTTCATGCTTAATAGATTTATTGGGCTGATTTAATGGTAGCCATTTCATGGGAAGTGATCCTTCAAACTATCTGGTTTACTGCCACTTAATTTAAAGGGTGTTCCATTGAATATTCAGACTAAACTATAGTAACTATACATAATCCAGTTACAGGATATTGCCTAAAGCAGTTGCTTGTGATACATCTATGAGATCATTTGCTTGGATAATGAAGAGATACTACCTGAGTATATTTTCGGGTACTGTATTAGTCATATTGGGTCAAACTGAACGTGTTTTGTTTGTAGTTTAAGCGTGTCTGGAGTTAACACCCGGGGTTTTGGCCCTTAGGCCCATATTTCGAACTAAGACGCTCTGATACCATATGTAACAACCATATAATTCTAAACATCATTAATATTCATAAACATTTTATTTCGTAAACTGAAACAATAACTTCTTAGCATAATAGTGATTCTCACAACAGCAACTTCAGTAACTTAGATTTATCAATAAATACTGAAATCATGACAGAAAGAAATAAATACATAACTTAACAAAGTACCTGGTTCTGATGCTAATTTATGTTGTCTCTGTGCCTTGCTGCTACCTTCCTGCTACCTGCTCCTCAGATCAATCCTGCCACAAACAGGAAAATAACTGCCCAAAACTGTTGTCCTCCCTGCCAACTAGGAAAACTACCTAGCTCCAGGATATCTACGGATATCCTGGCCCTCCGTGCCCAAAACCTCTAGCAACTCAGTGCCTCCCCTGATCAAAAGCCACAGTCCCAAAACTATTGTGCTCCCAGTAAGACCAAAAGTCCTCAAAAAATCTCTCCTCTATCCAATCCTCCTCCCGTCAACCTTCCCCTTTTCCTTATTCCTCCTTCGTCGACTCATGCAGTTACTCCTCCAACCACCCCCCCGTGTCTGTCCCTTCTCCCTCCTTAAATGTTTTATCTTCTCGAGATTCATAGGCTCCCTCTCTGCATACGCAACCATTTTTTTAAACATTTTTCATTGATCTTTTAAGATTTATTTCTCAGGTCATTAAATGTGATCTGTGTTAGAGTATTACTTAATTAATCACAATTATTTTCTTTAATTAATTTTACTTTATAATCTTTAAATATTTATTTAATTAGGTTCGTTACACTAAACCACTAACCATTAATCCAATTGCATGTTGGACCTTATAAAATTATTTTGAGATGTCTCAACTTAATACAATCATGGTCTAATCATCTCGAAGAATGATACAAGAAAAAGACAAATACATGGAAATTGGTATCTTCATCAGGTTTTGTTGTAAAGATGGGTATGTCGGGTTTGATCTTTGTTGGAATCTATGTAAAAATTGGGTCATGATGAATATGATTATGATGTCAATGGAAATGAAAACCATGATTATGGTGATGATGAAGATAATGATGTCACTGAGTATGAAAACCCCCCCACACCGTCAAGGCATGCACCTTGTCTAAGCATATAAAATTTCAACGCATACAATCACATTTTGAAGAAATTTCAACATTGGCCCCATTCATGGCTCATTGTGTAGGTTTAGTGGATGAAATTTGTGATGGCCCATGGGCATGTTGGAAGTTCCAAGATATTTCAAGAGAGTTTTGACAAATATTCCATAGAAGGGAATGATGAGTGATGACAATGAGATCGACATGCATGATGAACATTAATGAAAACATGTATGATTTAAAAGATTATGTGGGGAAATAAGACATACTTGAGTCTTGAAACCCTCCCACACCTTCAAGGCATGTGTCTAGTCTAACCATATCAAATTTTGACGCATGCAGCCACATTTCAAAGAAATTTTAACATTGGTACCATTCACTGCTCATTGTGTGGGGATGGTGGATGACATTGGTGAAGGGCATGTTGGAAGTTCCAATTGATAGGGACCTAACACCTCATGTAGGTAGAATAATATATTTCCATGTAATAAAGGTCAATATTAATAAGGCCTAGCAATAAGTAAGATTAAGTACAATGTAAGAAGACCTAATAGAAGATTCTGCTTCTAGAAGGATCTTCCTCTAGATTAATCTTTTGATAGACATATTTAGTATAAATAGGAGTAGAGAGTATGTTAAGCCCTAATATTGGTTCATTACCCCTTAATTGGGGCATATTAGATTAGTAATGTTATTTATTACCCCTTAATTGGGGCATATTCGATTAGTAATGTTATTTTATTTATG
>SNQJ01S0013281.1:17905-50449 GCA_010110895.2 Picea sitchensis | reverse complement strand
TGAAACAACAAGAAGATCAACATCGTAGTGAAAGAAGTTTTGAAGTAGGAGATTGGGTATTTTTAAGACTACAACCATATAAACAGATGTCCCTCAAGCAAGCCAAGAAGGATAATAAATTATCACCAAAGTACTATGGCCCTTATAAGGTTTTGCAAAAGATTGGCACTATGGCATACAAATTGGAGCTACCTGCATCTTCACAAGTACACCTAGTTTTCCATGTTTCATGCTTAAAGAAGGTTATAGGGGACAAGATCTCAGTTCAAACTATATTTCCAGAACTTGATGAGGAAGGAAAAATCATATTGGAGCCTGAAGCCATCACTGACACAAGAATTTGCCAACTGAGGAATAGATCCATTTCAGAGTATCTCATTAAATGGAGGAAACTATCGGCTGAAGATTCCGCTTGGGAAGATGAGTCTTTTATACAGAAGCATCCAAAGTTACTCAAGCGTTACGGACAACACTTGTCTCAAGGCGAGGGGCATGTTAAGCCCTAATATTGGCTCATTGCCCCTTAATTGGGGCATATTAAATTAGTAATGTTATTTATTACCCCTTAATTGGGGCATATTAGATTAGTAATGTTATTTTATTTATGTCGGCTTTAGGCCATTAGTTGTAATTATACCTCCTAGTCTCCTATATATACCAGGGAGACATTTTCATTTTGAATCATCTTGTACTTGAAAATTTAAGTGGGGTAAATGGAGGTTTCCCCCTCGAAGAGGCTTGTTATCTGAAATTATCTCTTTTTCAAGGCGTTGAGTACTTTTCTTGAGGTTTTTCTATGCTATATTGATGTTTGGTTCTTAACAGGGTATGAGAAGTTTTTTCTTGGATATTATTGTAATAGAGATCTTCTCTACTAGAGGTTTCCCCCTCAAAGAGGCAAGTGAACATTGCTCTCAGTAATCAAAGTGATCTTTTTGGTGTTATTATGGCATCATTTTGGTATTATTGTGGTGTTGTTCTAGTTATATCATTGTTCATATGCCATTTATAGATAATTATTTATGTTCTACATACTATTTATATCTGGAATATTACAAGTGGTATCAAAGCACCTTCCTCGACACAAAATTGTGGGCTAACTTTTTTTAGGGTAGAGATGTATTCCAACATATTTAACCTACAAATATCTCTCGTTACACACATAAACCTGCAGTAGAGGATTCACACAAGTGGTGCTTAAGTGCACATATGTTGGACACCCTTGTAACCCTTATTGGTACCATTTCAAGTGGTAGCGTATAAGATAAAACATGTATATGGATCGACCTAGATCACTCGAATCCCTCCTTAGATAAATTGATCAACCACCTGACTGCTATAGTGCTACCAAGAACAACACTCGAGAAGATACTCTCTAGTACTTGGGTAGTCGAGTAGTACGATTAAGCTAATGGTCTAGCCTCCTTAGTTGGTGCCCTAAGATATTGGGCCGAGTACTATTGTTGGACCCTGCATGTATATAAGAGAGATATAGCACAGGGAAAACCCTTGTCTGTAGAACCCTTGAATACCCTAACATTTGGAATAGAAACTAAAATAGAACAGACAAGAATTATTGTCGCGCAACTGTGTCTCCTACATTTGGGTTGCAAAATTACTACACATTTCTTCTTGTTAAGCATTTTGGCATTTCATAAATGTAGTATTCTTCATATTGAAGTATAACTCCATGGGAGTTAAAAAAATATAAAATAAAAAGTTTGGATCCTGTTGGCATCATTATTTGAGACCTAGTCCATGGGATTTCTCTCTTCGCCCTTATCGCATTCATACCTATCATTTTTTGGAAAACAAAAATTCTCGTGAACTTGACCCCCTTCCAACACCCTTATTTGGGATTTACCCCATTGGATTCAACTTGTTTCCCTGATTGTTGTGATACACTTCACCCATAACCCATTTTCTGTGTGGTCCCACCCACCCCTTTTTGTCTTCCCTCTTCATCATGGCCCATACCCGTATCCAAGACATGGAAGCTCACTTCAATACCTTGCACTCTAATTTCATAGAAACCCAACAAGAAGTGAGACAACTCGGTGCCAATATTTCCACCATCAATAAAAACATGCATTCCTCCATCATCGCCACAATCGAGGAAATCAAACAAGACATTTCTACCCATCTTGAATATGTCACTATGATGATCTGTGCCAAGATGTGTATCCCTGTAGATATTCCCTCATCTAAACCACCTTTTCATACTGAAGGTGAAACTTCCTCTCATTCCTAGAATTTTCATCCCCATCACTTTCAGCGTGACCTACTCCTTCCGCGTGTGGATGTGACCAAATTTGATGGATCTAATCCCACTAGATGGGTAACTTAAATGGAACATTATTTCTATTTGTATGGCATTACAAATGAGTTGGCCAAACTCCGGTATGGTGTTCTCCATCTAGATCAATAACGTTGGCAATGGTGGAAATGGAGAAAAAATGCCTGCCAAGGGTATGTGGCTTGGACACACTTTGTGACAGAGCTTTATGAATGCTTTGACATTGACACCAACCATTTAGGTTGTTTGATAAAGTTGAAACAATTTGTCACAGTGGAAGAATTTGTAGCTTCTTTTGAGCTACTGGCGTTTCGTACAGAGGGCATGTCTGATTCTTTTTTCTGAGAATGTTTTATCAGTGGCCTCAAGGATGAGATTCATGCCCATGTCATCATGGATCGGCCTCAGATTTGGGTGGATTCTACTAAAAGATATGGAAGAAAAATAGGTTCCCTCTTCTAAAAACTGAAAACCCTCCTTTATTCCTTACACTAAACCTATCACTCCAACTCCTCCTTCTACTCCACCAAAGATCTAGAAATTGACCAGGGCTAAAATGGTTGAATGAAAACTCAAAGGCCTTTGTTATAATTGTGATGAAAAATATTTTCCTGGGAACAAGTGTAAGGAACAAAATATTTTTATGGCCATCTCAGAGGATGTTTCGGAAGAGGATGTTGAGGATCCCATTATGTTTGTGTCACCTGAACCCAATGACATGACCCCTCCCTTAGACCCTCCCAAAGTAGAACTGGTCATTTCCGTAAATGCTCTCACTGGCTTCTCTACTCCCCAAACCCTCAAGCACATTCTTGCTGATAGTGGAAGCACCCATAATTTTATTCATCATTTCATTTCCTAAGAAACTAATTTCTATATCCATGCAGTCAATAATTCTAAAATCATGATTTCCAATGGTGAGTCCATGAAATGTGGAGGGCGTTGTGAAAATGTGTGTCTCCAAATTGGTGAATACCACCTGAAATCTCATATGTTTGCTATTGACATGGGCGTTTGTGACATTGTGTTGGGTTCATAATGGATAAGGAATTTGGGTCCAATTATGATGGATTTGAAGGAATTAACCATGCAATTTGACTAGGAGCGCCAACACTATAAGTTCCAAGGCATCATCGTTAGTTACCTGGAGATCATCAATTCCCATTGCATCGAAAATTTGCTCAAAAAAGTTCATTCTAGCATTATTTCCCAATTCCATGTCATACAAACAACTGAGACACCCTCTGTGCCACAGTACCTCCAATCCATCCTCTCTAAACATCAAGTCATTTTTTCCACTCCCCAGGGACTCCTTCCTTCCCATGGTGTTCATGATCATTCCATTCCCTTTGTCCTAAGAATCGTTCCTCCCAATATTAGTCCCTATCATCACCCCTTTTCCCAAAAAAATAAAATTGAGAAAATTGTTCAAGAACTGCTCAACGCAGGTGTTATCTGCCCTAGTCTTCTCATGTGGTCATGGTCCTTAAGAAATAAGTTTCTTTGCGCATGTGTATTGGCTTCTACACCCTCAACAAACTCACCATTAAAGACAAATTTCCCATTCCTATCATTGATGACCTTTTGGATGAATTGAGTGGCACCCATTTCTTTACTAAACTTGATCTTTGTTCTAGCTACCACCAGATCTGTATGAAATAGAGAGACATTCCTAAGACTGTATTTAGAACTCATGAGGGCCACTATGAGTTTTTGGTCATGAATCATATCTTTTGTCCTTTTCTCCATCATTTTGTCTTAGTTTTATTTGATTATATCCTCATCTATAGTAAAACTTGGACAACCCATCTTGCTCATGTGGATCGATTTCTCCATCTACTCTCTCAACACCAACTTTTCTTCAAACAATCTAAATTTTTTTTTGGCACCTCAGAAGTTGAGTACTTGGGTCATCTTGTTGGCAAGGCCACTGTTAGGGTGGATCCTAAAAATATTGAAGTTGTGCAAGATTGGCCTCACACAAAGACTCTCAAAAGATTGTGTACATTTCTAGGTTTAACAGGTTATTATCGCAAATTTGTTAAGAATTATGGAAATATTACGGCACCTCTCACTAATCTCCTCAAAAATAATTCTTTCACTTGGAGTCCAGTAGTTTCTCAAGATTTTCAAACCGTGAAGATGGCCATGTGCACCACTTCGGTCCTGGCCCTTCCTGATTTCACAAAGACCTTTGTCCTGGAATGTGATTCTTCCAGGAAAGGAATTGGCATCGTCCTTATGCAAGAGGGTCGGCCTTTCACCTTTACCAACAAACAACTATTAGAGATAAATTTGGGTAAATTAATCTATGAAAAGGAAATGTTGGCTATTATTCATGTCGTGGATCTTTGGCACCCTTATCTATTGGGGAAACGCTTCCAAATTAAGACAGATCATCAAAACCTCAAGTATTTTCTGGAACAACGTCTTTCGTCCCCACAACAACAAAAATGGGTGACTAAGATCCTTGGATATGATTATGAGATCGTTTACAAGAAAGGAAAATACAATGTGGTTGTTGATGCACTTTCTAGAAAGTATGAAGATGAAGGGTCCCTTTTTTCTCTCTCCTTCATTGTACCATATTGGCTCCAAGTTGTTCGCCAGGAATGGCTACAAGAACCCAAAAGTTTGCATCTGATACAACAATTGCATTCCAATTATCCAGTCTCCTCAGGGTATTCTTGGCTCAATGTTGAGCTTTGATACAAAGACCATTTGTATTTAAGTAAACAGTCAAAACTTCAATCCACGGTACTTTCTAAGCTTCATGCTACACCCATTGCTGGGCACTCCGGGTTTACCAAAACATATAACCGGGTTAAACATTCTTTTTTTCTGGGATGGTAAGAAACAAGACGTTCGTAATTGTCTGGCTGAATGTGATGCATGTCAATGCAAGAAGGGTGAAACAATCAAATCTCCTAGCACACTACAACCACTTCTGATTCCACCTACTATTTGGTGAGATATCTCTATGTATTTTATTGTAGGCTTACCTAAATTGGGAAATAAATCAGTGATCATGGTGATATTTTATCATCTTTCCAAGTATGATCATTTATGCTCTCCTCAACACCCATTTACAACATCCACTGTGGCTCAACGTTTCATGGATCAGGTCTCTAGGTTTCATGGAATGCCGCATTCTATTGTTTTTATCGTGACCCAACTTTCACCAACAATTTTTGGCAAGAATTGTTCAAGCTCAAAGGCACCCAATTGAATCTCAACACAACTTACCATCCCCAGACTGATGGTCAAAATGAAGCTGTCAATAAGTGTTTGGAAACATATTTGAGGTGTTTTGCATCGAAAAGGAAAAAATAGTGGGCTCAATGGTTACCACTAGTTGAATGGTGGTACAACACTTCTTACCGTAGAACTACCTGCATGACTGCTTTTGAAGTGGTATATGGAAAAAATCCACCTTCAATTCTCTCATATTTTCCAAGTGTATCGAAGGTCCAAGCGGTTGACCAAACACTTATAGTTCTAGAGGCTGTTATCCACACCCTCAAAGAGAATTTGGTCATGGCCTAGAATTGCATGAAGCAACAAGAAGATCAAGGTCACTCTGAACATAAATTTGCAGAAGGGGATCATGTGTCTCTTTGACTGTAACCTTACAAGAAAAATTCCCTCAATTATTACCACTATCATAAACTGGCGCCCAAATTTTATGGTCCTTATACCATTCTTGAGTGTGTGGGACAGGTCTCCTATTAGTTAGCTTTGCTCATTCATTCTAAGATCCGTCTTGTTTTTCATGTTTCCTGCTTAAAGAAGCTGATTGGAACTAAGTTGCAAACTCAAACCAACCTTCCCAAGTTGGACGAATAAGGCTCCATTTGGCTACAACCACAACCATTTTTGGATGAGTGTGAGCATCATCTACATCAGTGAACCATCAAGGAAGTGTTAGTTTAGTGGAAAGATACAACTCCAACAGATGCCACTTGGGAACCAACTACCATTCTACAACAATTTCTTCATCTCAAGCCTTGAGGACAAGGTTGTTTTTAAGGGGGAGGTAATTTTAGGGACCTAACCCCTCACGTAGGTAGAATAATATATTTCCATGTAATAAAGGTCAATATTCATAGGGTCTATAAATAAGGAAGAATAAGTCCAATGTAAGAATCCTAATAGACGATTTTGCTTCTAGAAGGACCTTCCTCTAGATTGTTCTTTTGATATAAATATTTATTATAAGTAGGAGTTGAGGGTATGAGAAGTATTGTCTTGGATATTATTGTAAAAGAGATTTTCTCTACTGGAGGTTTCCCCCTCAAAGAGGCAAGTGGACATTTCTCTCAGTAATGAAAGTGATCTTTCTAGTGTTATTCTGGTATCATTTGGTATTATTGTGGTGTTTTTCTGGTTATATTGTTGTTCATATTCCATTTATCGCTAATCATTTATGTTCTGCATACTATTTTATATCTAGAATATTACACCAAGACATTTCAAGAGAGTTTCGATAAAGATTCTATACAATGGAATGACAAATGATGACAATGATATTGATGTGCATGATGAACATTGATGCAAACGTGGATGATCTCGAAGGTTATGTGGGGACATCAGACATACTTGAGTCTTGAAACCCTCCCATACCATCAAGGCATGTGTCTAGTCTAACCATGTCAAATTTTTACACATACAAGAACAAATTGAAGAAATCTCAGCATTGGCCCCATTCCTTGCTCACTGTGTGGGGTCAGTGGAAGACATTTGTGATGGGTGTATTGCAATTTCCATGAAATTTCAAGAGATTTCCAACAAATATTATACAAATGGAAATGACGAATGATGAAAATGATACATCCATGATGAAAATTGATGGAAATGTACTAGACGATCTCAAATATTATGTGGGGACATCATACATCCTTGATTCTTGAAACCCTCTCATATAGTCAAGGCATGTGTCTAGTCTAACCACATCTAATTTCGGTGCATACAGGCACACTTTGAATAAATTTCAACATTGACCCCATTCACTACTTACTGTGCAAGGTTGGTGTATGACATTTGTGATGGGTGTATTGGAAGTTCCATGAAATTTCAAGAGATTTGCGAGAAATATTCTACAAATGGAAATGATGAATGATGACAATGATACATCAATGATGAATGTTGACACAAACTTGGATGATCTAAAAGATAATTTGGGGACATCAGATATCCTTTAGTCTTGAAACCCTCCCATAACATCAAGGAATGTGTCTACTCTAACTACATCAAATTTCAATGCATACAGGCACAGTTTGAAGAAATTTCAACGTTGGCGCCATTCACTGCTCATTATGCAGGGTTCGTGGATGACATTTGTGATGGGTATATTGGAAGTTTCATGATATTTCAAGAGAGTTCCGAAAAATATTCTATAGATGGGAATGAAGAATGATGACAATGAGACGTGCTTGATAAACGTTGATTCAAACATGGGAGATCTCAAATATTATGTGGGGACATCAAACATCCTTGAGTCTTGAAACCCTCCCATACCAACAAGGCATGTGTCTAGTCTAACCATGTCAATTTGTAATGCATACAAGCACAGTTTGAAGAAATTCAAACATTGGAACCATTCATTGTGCGTTGTGTAGGTTTAGTTCATGATGATATTTGTTATGGGTGTATTGGAAGTTCCATGAGATTTCAAGAGAGTTCCGACAAATATTTTATAGATGGAAATGGTGAATTATGACAATGAGATGATATTTTGAACGTCGATGCAAACATGGATGATATCAAAGATTATGTGGGGACATCAGACATCCTTAATTCTTGAAACCTTCCCATACCATCAAGGAATATATTTATTCTAACTATGCCAAATTTTGATGCATACAGGCATAGATTGAATAAATTTCAATATTGTCCCCATTCACTGCTCACTGTGCGAGGTTGGTGGAATACATTTTCTATGGGTGTATTGGAAGCTCCATGACATTTCAAGAGAGTTCTGACAAATATTCTATAGAAGGGAATGAAGAATGATGACAATCAGACGTGCATGATGAACTTTGATGAAAACATGGATGATCTCAATGATTATGTGGGGAAATCAGACATCCTTGAGTCTTGAAACCCTCCCATACCTTCAAGGCATGTTTCTAGTCTAACTATGTCAAATTTTGATGCATACAAGCTCAGATTGAATAAATTTCAATTTTGGCCCAATTCAATGCTCACTATTCGGGGTCAGTGGATGACATTTGTGATGGGTGTATTGGAAGTTCCATGACATTTCAAGAGAGTTCCAACAAATATTATACATATGGAAATGATGAATGATGACAATGAGACATCCATTATGAATGTTGATGTAAACATGGACGATCTCAAATATTATATGGGGACATCATACGTCCTTGAGTCTTGAAACCCTCTCATACTGTCAAGACACATGTCTAGTCTAACCATGTCAAATTTAGATGCATACAAGAGCAGATTGAATAAATTTCAACATTAGCCCCATTCACTACTCGTTGTGTGGGGTTGATGGAAGAAATTTTTGATGGGTGTATTGGAAGATCCATGAAATTTCAAGAGATTTTTGACAAAGATTCTATAGATGGAAATGAAAAATGATGAGAATGAGACATGGATTATTTCAAAGATTATGTGTGAGGTCAATGGATTCATTAATCCCTTGAACAAATATAATCCCTAAGCAATTAACCATTAAAATACCTAACCCCTAATCCCCAAATCCATTAGCCCTTAACCCTTAATCCATTAAACTATAACCCTTAATACATAGACCCCAAATACATAAATCCCATATCCACTTAACCCCGAACAACTCAACAAATTAACTATTTAGGCACATTAGGCATTAAATTGGAATCCAAATAAGAATCCAAACTAGAATCTAAAAAGGAAGCTAAGTTGGATGCTAACCAGGAAGATAAAGTAGAAGCTAAAATCAAAGTTAAACTCGAAGCTACACTTGGAACTAACTTGGGTGCTAAATAGGGTGCAAAATTGGGTTCTAAAGTAGGCGCTAAAGTAGGAAATAAATCAGTTGCTAAGTTAGGCACTAAATTAGGCACTAATAGCATCTAATTTAGCACCGACTTGTGTTTCTCGGTGCAAAAACACCCAAGATAGTTCCATCCTGGTAAATAACACCGGATTTTGAAAAAAAGTAGAGAAAAATGCATTAAAATAGACAATGGAAGCAAAAAAGGGAGATAAAAATGAAGTTAATCGCAGGGATTTGTTGTATTGTGTTAAGATATAGAACGATACTTAGCTACAAGAACTTTGGTAACGGTTAGATAAGGAAGTAATTACTTTGACTTCATCAATATGTGTTTACATCTTTAATGAATTAGTTATTCTTGGTAATTTTCTCACAACAATTGTTTTTTTATGGAAGGAAATCTGAAATGGTCTATTGATATAGCAAGGTCTTGACATGGTCAAGAAACATATTATGAGCTTATACCATACTATTGATTTATCTATGGGCAGTAAAAACACTACAGGAACTAGTTTAAATACTTTATCATATTGAAGAGAAGGTGTGTGAGTGAAGTATGAAGGAGTGTGAGTTGATTTGAGTGAGGGCCAATGAGAAAATGATAGAGGAAAGAGTAATTAGGAGAAATAATGAAACTATACTAAATATTAGAGAGATGGAAATCAGATTGCATAATCTAAATTCCAATATGAAAGGTATGTTATTTAAACTTAAATAGATATTATTCTTGATTGTAATGAAATGTTGTGAGGTATGGAATGATTCTATTTTGGGAGTATTAAGGAGTGTGTAAAACCTCTATAATATGAGGAGGTTTGAGATTAAGAAGAATTAATCACATCACACATAAATAGAACCATAGCTACAAAAACATATATGAATCTATAGACTTAGTCATAGCTACAGAAATAGATCCACATTTATAGAATCAGATGTAGCTACAGAAACAGATCCACAACTACAAAATTAGATCCGGAGCTACAAAATCAGATCCACAACTACAAAATTAGATCTAGAGCTATAGAACTAGATCCATAGTAATAGAAGTAGAACCATAGCTACAGAAGAAAATCCATTGCTACAAAATCAACCACAGTGACAAAAACAGATCCCCAACTACAAAATCAGATATGAAACTACAGAAATAGAACCATAGCTATAGAAATAGATCTGCATCTACAGAATCAACACCAACTACATAAACATATATGTAGCTACAAAAACCAATCCACAACTACAAAATCAATAGAAGATACATAAACATATCTACATCTACATAATTAGTAGCAGCTACAGAAACAGATCCACGACTATAGAAACAGATCTGTAGAATTATTTGAGATTCTTTCATGTTCATTTGAAGAGGTTATTTAATGTCTATGTTTGATATTTACAGTATGAGTCTATGAAAAGGAGATATCAGGAATTTTGAGTCTTTGTTGTTGGGAAAAATTTAATTATCTTATTTATTTCAGGGTGGTAGGGTCGTGCAAGGTTGAGGATTGAAGTCCTCATCTATGTAACATGTTAGTGCTTGGAAAGTGGGTGCTTGCAAAATATTGAAAATGGGATTGGTATCTCCTATAAGTGGGTTCTTGCAAAACATTTAAAATGGGATTGGTGTATCTAGAAATTGGGTTCTTGCAAATATTATAATCATATGTTTGAGCCTTGATCACATTAAAATAATCTTCTTTGTGGTTTTCTCTTGTATGGGTTTCCACTTTAAATATATGGTGTTCTATATTCAGATGTGTTTTGAATGATACTTTTATGTTCATTGAAGTGATTAAAATTTTAGTTCTGTCAAAAATAAAATATTGGTAAGAATAATGATTCACCCTGCACCCCCTCTCAGTATTCAACAATTGGTATCAGAGCAGGTTACTTCAGTAACATCCTAACAACTGGAAGGAAGATCCTTTAGGAAAAATGTCCAGTCAAGATCTCTCTTATTCAACCAAACCTCCTCTATTCAATGGAACAAATTTTACCTTCTGGAAAATCAGAATGAAGGCCTACCTTATGTCATTTGACATGGAGATCTCGAAGATTGTGGTAGATGGATACAAACCACTAGAAACTCTTCCAACATATGGACCGGGTAAGAATAATAACTATATAAATTCAAGAGCTATGAATGTCATTCTAGGTGGACTTGTAGAAATAGAATTTGTTAAAGTGATGCAATATGAATCAACAAAAGAGATGTGGGAGAAACTAGTAAACAATTATGAAGGAGATGCTAAGGTAAAATTGGCCAAAATTCAATATCACATAATACAATTTGAAATCCTAAGAATGACTGAGGATGAGAATATTGATATATTTTTCCTCAAAGTGGATGAGGTTGTAAACACCATGAAAGGTCTAGGTGAAAATCTTGATGAAGTTGTAGTAGCTCAAAAGGTATTTGTATCTCCCCATCAAGACTCGATGAAAAAGTTTCTTCTAGAAGAACTAGATGATATAGATAAGATAACTATGGATAGTCTCCATGGAATACTCACTTCTTATGAGATGAGGACAAGGAAGAAGCATATGGACCTAAAATAAGAACATTTCAAGGCATCAACCAAATCACAAAAGCATTATGATCATAATTGCTCCAATCATATCTCAGATAAATAAGAAGCTACAAAGGGGATATGGAAAATTTAAAGGTATGTTTCCATTCAAATATTTTAATGGTGGTAAGATATGTCATTTTTCATCTAAATTTCTATACAAAGAAAACAACGTTGATGAAAAAGAATAAAAAGGAAAGAAAAAACTACAAGAAAAAGACTTTTAAGAAGAAAAGTTTTTATTCAAAAGAGGATAGTAGCAATTCCTCGGATGATGAAGAAGAATATGAATTTGATGCAAGAAAAGATGAAAAAATTATCATGGCACTAGAGCATGAGAGTTCTAACTGGGAGAAGACTAACACATAGGAAGGTGAATCAATGGTTGACATGGAAGGAGAACCCATTATTGCTATGGAGGAAACATACAAGATTAGGAGAAAGAACTAAAAATAGAAAGAACAACTATTGGCCTACATGGAAAGAAATAGTGAGAATGATGAAAAAACTATTCTTTTAAAAACTCAGCTAGAAGAGACCAAAAGAGTGGAGGAAATTCTAATGATCCATTTAAAAGAGAAAGAGAACAACTGTGAAAAACTATAAGAAAAGTACTATCTATGAGAAAGGATCTAGAGAAAACTAAGGCTCAAATGAATCTAAATCTAAAGTTCATAAAAGGATACAAAACCTTGGATAACATTCTCAGTGGTCATAGATCACCAATTGTCAAGACAGGACTCAGATACAAATATATTCACGAATATGCCAAAGGTGATTCAAGCACCAACACATTAAAAATAGAGGAATCCAAAAGTTATCGCAATGCTCTCAAAGGAAACCATCCTGACAAACAAGTGGATTAAGGAAAAAATTAGCAGAAACACATTCATATCAATCACATAAATAACTATGGATCAAGGACGCAACAAAATTTATAAGTTCATCAATCTAGCAAACAAGGATCAATCCCTTCAAGAAGGTTGTTCACTCCAAGGTATCCAAATATTTTCTATGTATTTTTCTTTTCATGTCATAACTTTGGACATATAGCTATAAATTGTAGAGCATATAGATATGTCATAAATACACATCCTCAAATTCCTAGAGCTCGAAGTTCTTAAAATAATCCCTTTTCTCCTCTCTTGGATGAAATTGAATGCTCTATATGTAATAGATTTGGACATAAGGCTAACGAATGTATAATCAAGTTGTTTTATTCCTTTAAGAAAGATAGGAAAGAATATTTTACTAAGGTTTGGAAGAAGTACAGAAAAAACATAGAATAATGTGGATTAGCCCTATATGCTAAAAATAAAGAAAATCAATGGTACATTGATAGCAGTCGTTCCAAGCACATGACATGAGACATGAGTAAGTTTGAATATTTAAATGAATAAAAAGAGGGTAGTGTTACTTTTGGAAATAATGATCCATAAAGAATTAGAGGAAAAGGGACTATTGTGTTGGACAAGGGAAATACCAAAGCACAAAATGTGTTAAATGTGGATGGTCTAAAACATAATCTATTGAGTGTAATCCAAATATGTTATCAAGGATACAATGTTCTCTTTCATTCAACAAGTTGTAATGTAGTGAAATTTTATTCAGGAAAAACTATTGTAAAGGCAATCAAAACCCCGTGCAATGTATATGTGTTGGAAGGAGGAAAATAAATATGTTCCATGTGAAAAACTGATCAGATTTAGTTATGGCACAAGAGACTAGGTCATCTCAGTTTTAGTCAACTAGTTAAGCTAGGTAGAAAATGTGTAGTTCGAGATATGCCCAAAATTACCAAACCTGAAAATGTTATCTGCAAATCTTGTCAATTTGGAAAACGATTAAGAGTTCAGTTCAAAGAAAAGGAGAATTGTAAAACATGACCTCTAGAGATAATCTATACATATCTCTATGGACCCACTCGAACACAATCCCCACGAGGTGATAAATATATTTTTATTTATTTATTATTATAATAGGATGGAATGGGTTTGTCCACTGAAACAGAAGCTTGAAGCCCTTGAAAATATCAATATTTTCAAAGCTTAGGTAGAAAATGAAATGGATCTCAGAATTAAATTCTCAAGGTCATACAAGGGAGGAGAATACACATATGATGAGTTCAATGTTTTTATTAAATACATGGGATCAAGAGACAATTCACAATAGCAAGAACCCCTCAATATAATGGGGTAGTGGAAAGGTTAAACAAAACAATTCAAGAAATGGATAGAGCTATGCTTGATGAATCAAATGTACCCAACACCTTTTGGGGAGAGGCTATTCAAACTATAGTCAAAATTTTCAATAGAGATCACATAAGAGTATACAAAAATAAAATCCCCTATGAACTATGGCATGGAATACCAACCTCTATAGAGAACTTCAAGATTTTTGGAAGAAAATCTTATCTTAAAAGGAATGAAAATGATTTAGGAATATTTGACTCCAAAGCTGATGAAGCTATCCTATTGGATACACCTCTATAAGTAAAGTTTACAAGTTCTACAACAAGAGACTTCACAAGATAGTTGAAATCATATATCTAAGATTTGATTAGGTACCTTTTCATCCAGGGAGACAACAACGACATAATGATCAATATGATGATGCAATCGGCTATGAGCCTCAAGAGAATGAATTATAAGAGCATAAATCACAAGACGAATTAGAAGAAGAAGAGAGAATAGAATAATCACATCCAAATACGCCATCAAATCATGTTCATAAAAATCATTCAAAGAGTCAAATTATTGGTAACAAAGAAACAAGGGTGAAAACTAGAAGAAAGCTTATCGAAACATCCAAATTTGAAAACTTTTCATTATTTCCCATGATTGAACCTCATTATTTTTCACAATCTAGTCAGGATGATCATTGGTTCAAGGCTACGAATGAAGAACTAGATAAAATAGAATAAAATGAGACATGGAACCTAGTACCAAGACCCAAGGACAAAAATGTAATTGGAATGAAATGGGTTTTCGTAAATAAGTTGAATGAAAATGGGCAGATAGTCAGAAACAAGGCCAAACTTGTATGTAAAGGATATGCTCAAGTAGAAGGAGTGGATTTTGAATAAATATTTGTTCATGTTGTCAAAATTGAAGAAATCATAATGTTTCTATCTTTTACTTGTCACAGAAGATTCAAATTCTACCAAATGGATGTCAAATAAGCATTTTTAAATGGTGATTTAGAGGAAGAAGTCTAGGTGGTGCAGTCAGAGGATCTAACAACAAATATCATTTCTGCAAATTAAATAAATATCTATATGAGTTAAAACAAGCCCCAAGAGCTTGGTACTACAGACTAGACATATATTTGTATGATCAAGTTTTCAAAAAGGGGACTACGATCAATAATCTATACATCAAGGTTGAAGGTAATAATTTGATAATTGTTGTTGTATATGTTGATGACATAATTTTTGGCAACAACATAGAACTAATGAGTCAAAGGTTTGGAGTTGTTGTGCAACAAGATTTTGAGATGTCAATGTTAGGAGATCTATCATTCTTTCTTGGTTTATAGATTCATCAGTCAGAAAAATGAATTTTCATTTCACAAAGTAAATACCTCAAATAAATTTTGAAAATTTTTGGCATGCAATACTGTGCATCAATAATCACTCCTATGATCACAGGTTGAAAACTCAAAAAGGAGACTATTTCTCTAGAGGTAGATCAAACTATGTGCATGTATATGGTTAGGATTTTACTCTATCTAACATCTTCAAGGCCCGATATCATGCAAGCAATTGGTTTATTAGGCATATTTCAATCAAATCCAAAAGAAACTCATGTTCGTGTAGTAAAGAGGATATTTAGGTATTTGCAAGGCACCATTGATTATGTCTTGTGGTATCTAAAGAACATAAATATTACTCTTATATATTTTACAAATGTATATTGGGAAGGCAGTGTTGATGATAGAAAACGCACCAGTGTAGGTGCATTTTTTCTTGGAAATTGTTTTGTTTCCTAGCTTAGCAAGGAACAAACTTTTATTTCCCTCTCCACAGTTGAAGCCGAGTACATAGCAGCAAAATCGTGTTGTACTTAGGTGATATGGATCAAAAAAATTCTCAATGAAATTCGTGTACCTTGTGATAAACCTATTTCTATTATGTGTGACAACACAAGTGCAATAAACATCTCTAAAAATATGGTTCAACACTCTAAAACGAAACACATTCCCATCAAGTATCATTTTCTTAGAGAATAGGTTCAGCATCAAGTTTTCAAATTAGAGTATGCTCCCTCAAAATAGAATATTGCAGACATCTTTACTAAGAAATTACCTTGAGAATATTTTCAGTATCTTAGACAGAGGTTGGGAGTGATCTTTTCTTCCCTCCTTCAGTAAAGGAAACAACATATCATTGCAATTCACCCTTTCTCTAGTGTACTGTTGAATCATATTATAAGGGGGAGAAACATAGTAAAAGGAACTATGCATAAGAAGATGAAGAATAAACATAGGGGGAGTTTATTTCGGAAAAAAAGAGAAGTTAGCACAGTCACAGGGGGAGCATTTCATATTCCCAAAAGGTGTACTCAGTCAGGAAGAGTGTTCATTTTTTCATTAGTGTCAAAGGGGGAGAGTAACAGTAAAACCATGTGGTTTCAGCAATATAGTGATAGGGTAATCTTCTTAGTAGAAGAGTACAGAAGCATTTATGAATAGTAGCCTCGTAAAAGTGGTTTTACTAGGTTGCCATCAATGACAAAAGGGGAGATTGTTGAAAAAGTGTTTTCGTTGATGTCAAAGTGAAAGTTTTTTCATTGATGTAAAAGTAGTTGTAGGTGTGAAAGTGAGTGGTTTCATTAATATCAAAGTGATTGTTGAGGTGGAAACATTAATGAGGTATTATTGAGGTCAATGGTTCCAAGAGAAATTTTATCATTCAAGCATTCAAAGAAATTCAGCTATAGAAAATCAGGATTTTTGTAGCCATGTGTTGATCTACAAAAAATGTTGATGGGTGTTATGTATGCACTAAAAACACACTAGAAACCCTCAATTAAATTTTCAACCAAAGGTAAGTAAACTTAGAGTTGTAGCAAAATATATGCCAAAGGTAGAAGGGCTGGTAGTAGTATAGTCTAACTAAGGAAGGGGCTATCTAAAGGCTAATATATTCAAGTGAAGCTATCTAATGAGAAAACCCTACTAAGAAACTTGAAACTATGTAACCTAAGTACTTTTGGGCCAAGCATCAATGGATAGTTCTAAGAAGACAAGTAAAAACCCTACTAATCAAACTAATTCATAACAATAAGCAAAAACAACTATTAGGCATAACAATAAGCAAATAACAAAAGAAAACTATTTTAACTTGCCAACCTAAATTCAATGACCAACTACCCTATGAGAGAAATTAAATAAACAAGCAAACAACTATTCTACTAAAGCAAGCAAGCAAAAACAACTAGCTAACCTATTAAAGCAAGTAAACAAAACAACTAACTAACCTATTAAAGAAAATAAGAAACTAACTGCTCTAAGACAACTTCTACAGCAAGTAATCTAATAAAAACTTCTCATTGAACAACTATCTAGCCTAAGAGGCAAGTGGACTATATTCTTAATTCAAACTTTAAAACTATTTCGAATTCATAAAAGGAAATCTATTTAACTGAAACAAGGAAATAACTAACAACTAACTTTTGATCTATGATAAAAAAACTGCTCTTTAATATACCAAAGAAAAAGACTATCTATCCTACAACAACAATAAAACTGTTTTCTAATCTATGAAAGCAAAAAAGTATATCTTCAGATCTATGAAAGCAGGAAACTATATCTTTTAACCTATGAAAGCAAGAAAACTATCTTTTAACCTATGAAAAGAAGAAAACTATCTTTTAACGTATAAAAACAGGAAAACTATCTTTTAACCTATGAAAACAAGAAAAATATATTTTAACCTATGAAAACTCAAATATAATGTTGGTGGTTGTGTGAATGTCTTCGGTGTCTTATAATATATCGATGGAACTTGACAACAAAAGATAATTCAAGCGGTAGAAGCTCAATATTTATCTCAATAGAAAAGTGAAAGGTATGGATTAAACAATCCAATGAGAATTTAGATATGACATAAACAATCGTCAATTACCCTGCATATTCATTTATTAACCATCAACAATATAACAAAATCATAATTTTACTTCTACACTATGTAAGAAAAATTCATACCTAAACTCAAGGATTAACTAAGAATTGTAATTGCAATTTAATTCTAGGAAAGAAAATACATAAAGTGAAACTATACTACATCTATCTTAACAATTCAAAATACGACAAGGAAAATGCTTGAAAACGGAATTAAAACATGACATATAAAAAGTAAACTAATGCATGTATTGACTAACAACTGGTTAAAAAAATTCTACAATTAAAAAGACTGAAATTAACCCTATCCATCCACCGAAACCTTGTTTAAAAGAAGCATAAAATACAACTTTGTTCTACTCTGTTTTAATTCTCATTTTAAATCAAATTTCAAAAGCATGAATGAAACACAATCTAACATCTAATGGCACAAGGGGTTAGTAGATGAATTTTCAAATTCGTCTCTATCTATCAAATCAATCCATATTAACACATGCCTTTATACTAACCTGCAAAAGAACCAAACCATTAAGCTACAACAAAAAATTATATAGCAAAAGAAAGATAGTGATACATGTATAGGAAATGAAAAAGAGAGATGTCTAAGCTATGAAATGTACAAACAACACATGGATAGTTACCAAAATATTCCTGGCCCCCCCAGCAGGTCGTGGTTACTTCTCAAACACACACCATGAGCTCACCAAAATGAATTCACCATTACAATGCAGGAACACAGTTTTATATAACTTCAGCAATGGAAAATGACAAAAATAAAAGAGAGACACGATTTTCTCCAATACAATACTCATGTTGCTTCTTAAGCTACTTTGTGACCATCCTAGTGGTATTTATAAGTTTAAAAAACAAGTGGTCGACCACAGGAGGGTCGAACTACTTCTAAATTCGGCAATTTACATTAAATGATGCCCCAACTACTAAAACGGAGCGAGCCAATAATCACCCTATTTAACAACCAAAACGGGGTTGTCAGAAGTTCAGTAGATGGTGGGGGAAAGCATGAACAAAACCCATGTTCCTGATTCTCCCATCACTGGCCGCTAATACCATAACCGCCAATTCACCCACCATTTTTGTGTAGGACCCGGTGTTGGATGCAGTGTCGGATCGAGTACCGAATCGAGTGTTAGAAGGAGTACCGGGCTGAGTGCCAGAAGAAGAAACGTGATGCATTTTTCCATGTAACACAAAAAAACATGAATCAGATCCTTGGAAGCATAAAAACATGATGCATTATACTCAATATTATCATCAAACACAAATCATATGTACCTAGTGTAGATCATACCGTTTTGGCATAAAATTCTTCAAAAATCTCCTTCAAAACATGAAAAACATATATGTACATTCAAAAAAAATTGTCTAATAATTGTCATAAATTGATCATATCTCAGGCCCAGCATTACCCCCACACTTACAATTTTGCAGGTCCCATTGTAAACAAAAATAAGGTACCCCTCATGACTAGGATTGTTGAGGAGGATAAGCTTTGGAAGCTTCTCCTTCTTGCTGTGAAGACTTTGCCTTGTGCCTCTTATGTTGCTTCAGTTGTGCTCTGAGGCTGTGGTTAGATTTGGTCATCTCATCGACCAACCATTGAAGGGAGTTAACCTTTTCTTGGAGGACTGCATTATCATGATGAAGGTGTGTATCTATTGTCTTCCTTTGCTCCAACTGTTGGAGAAGCTAATGGTTTTCTTTTTGTAGATTCTCTATGGTTGGGGCGGAATTGGTGATCTCGGAGGAAGGCTTAGATCGTTTGAGGGATGTGGGCAATCTATCACTTTTAGGATATAGAGTAGGCATGGGTGAAGTAGGAGTGATGGGGGATTGGTAAGAAGAGGTAGGTTTTGATTTTGTATTTCTTAGTGGCTCTAATCCATCCGTAGAAACTTCCCTAAGTCTCTTATGAGGGCTCTCAAGATAAGAGGACACTTGGATAGGATCCGAAGTAGGAGGATTTTTTCATAAAAAAAAAAATCTTGTGCTTCGGTTACTCTTTATAAAGGGTCCTTTACCAAATAGATTGGCTCCCTTCCTATTTGTGGGAACGATGGGAAAGTCTTGTTGAATTACTTCTTGGAGATTTTTAGGTGTAGGATCAAGAGAGATTGAAGGCATTGGGGGGTTAACAATAGGCTTATTTTGGTCTTTGCTCTTGGTCTTTTTACCCGATGAAGAAGTAGAGATATCAACAAGATTTTTGTATTGTTCCAGAAAAGATAGGGTTTGTACAAGGGGGTTTGGAGTTCTTGGAGAGAGAGGCTTGGATGGAGAGATATTCCTTAGGCTAAGTGGATTTTTGCGGGTCTTAATTGTCAAGTGAGGGCTTGCAAATTGGTAGATAAAGGCATCCCAAGTTTTCCCCTGTTTCTCTAGTTCAACTAGAACAAGGAGTTTAATCAAGCCATGGTGAAAGAAACTGTTGTGGGGGGTAGTCACATTCTTCCTCATGTGAGAGGACATCTTCTCCAATGTTTTTAGAAAATAGAAGGGGAAGTTCAAAGGTTTGTTGAACAGAAAATGAGCCAGCAATCTGAAATGACAAGCTTTGAAAGTGGAGTATCTACCTTCGCATGTAATCAACCTCGTGATGACAATGAGAGGGTTGATCAATTCCACCTTTATCCACTCCCTAAAATATCCTTTTGTTCCTGAAATTCTCTCAAATTAGGGCTTAAACACCCTGTTATAACTTGAGCACGGTAGTTGGTGGTTTTTGAACCATCTATCTCCCATTCTTGGGAGATTTGTAGCTGCAGAAATGGATTCTTCTGAGACTTCAAAGGAAAGAGACCCCACCTATGTTGTCTTCCCATCAAAACTGATGGAAAATTGCATGGAGAGGCCATCATCGTGGCCCTACAAGTTAGACAAAAATGCCCCCCAACCTATGCGTAGAATGTTAAATACAATTTCACCTCTTGTAATGGCTATCCAACAAATGTGAAATGTTTTTTACAATGACAGTGGTTAATGAGCAGAGGAAGAATGTGCCATTTTTGTTGATTTTTCCACCATGCTCACTCAATCCTCTTGCATATGACATATAATTTCAAACCTATAATGAACAGGTTATGGAAATCATAAAACATGTACTGTCAATCCTACAATGCACAACTTGTAATGAAAGATAAACCGATAAAGAGTGGTTTGTTAAGTATATGTTCAGTAATTTATAGCACACGGGAGTTTAGCACTTTTAAAAATAAAAATGACTATTAATGTAGTAACCTGTATCATGGAAATAATACAAAAATTCTTGCAAAGATCTATTTCTCTAGGCAATGATCATTTGTTAGCTCATGAACCCCTCCCCCGCACCTAAGTATTGTGACACCTCACAATCAAAAGTATAGGAAACCAATCAGTATCCCCCAATAGCCGAAGATTTATAGTATGTCAAGTGTAAAAATAAAATTTCATAGATCGGTCTGACGAGACGGTTAGAATATGGCCCCACCTATAGGGTAAAATATCCTATATATAGATAAGAAGAGATAGGCAAGAGAGTTTCAAGATAGTCTTAGAGTTATTTCCCAATGGAAATTTTATGGAGTTCATTAACCTTAGCTTAACCACACATACTTCATGTCAGCTTTGTATGCAAGTAATGTCGTACATCAGGACAAGTTTAAATTTATTATTTATTTTTGTCAGATTACCATCCTCACTAGGTAGAATGCCCCTCTTCCATCAAGCCTGTTCAGTACTTCGACGGGTTTACCTAGTCATACCATAGGTCGGTACCCACTACCAGCAGACCTGTTTAGTATCCTGGCCGGTTAGCCTCTTAAACCCTCAGAGACTGGGCCTCCATCTTTTATGATTTTATTATAAGATTGATTTATGCAAGAAGATGGGGGAACAACTCTAAAAACAACTTTTTCTTTCTTGTTTTTTTTAATTGGGATGGTATTTATGTTAGATGATGACTTTATGTTATATTAATTAGTGATTGTCTCGATGTAAGGTGTACTTAAGAGGGTGTGGTCTACCTAAAGATATGATATAATCAATCTATTTAGTGTGTAGTGGATGGTACCATTGAGCAAGAACAGAAAGGTATCTCTACGCTCAACTTACTTTCTTATTTTGTAGTTATTTTCATGTTTCCATGACTAATCGCTAATTAGAACTCCTTGCTACTCTTTGATAAAGACACTTGACTCACTTACTCAAGTTTATTGGAAAAACTGTACGAGAGACCTCTAGTATTGATAGTTATGGTGTCACTTCCTTATACAATGGTGAAGAGTTTCAAGAGAAACTACTTTAGAATGCCTTAAAAAATGAGAATGTTTGCAAAAATATGGCTAATTACAATAAGTCAATATTCATTTGATGCTTTAGAAGACACAAAATTCAAGTGTAATAATGTTTAGAAGAAAGATCTTTGAACTGTGTACTCTTGGTGAAATAAATACTTACAGGAATCTCTAGAATTGCCTTATAATCAAAATTCAAAAACTATTTACATATATACAGTAGGAAATTCAGAAAACTTTTCAACAACAAGGGGGGACTTCCCCATCTACTAAGGCCATTGCCTTTTCAATTGACATGAATTGTAGAAACTCCTCTCTGGAAATGGGCTTATGATAAAATTTAAGTCAATGTCCATTTACCACAAAGGAGACTTGTCCATCGTCAATTGTTTTAATTTTTACAGCTCCATTGTCATATATAGTATCTACCTCGTAAGGGCCCAACCAGCGAGTGGTAAGTTTTCCTTTGAAGGTTTTGAATTGGGAATCAAACAACATATCCCAATCACTAGGTTGGAAGCGTTTCTTCTTAATAAACTTGTCATGCCACTTGCTCCTCTAGTTTTGGACTAATATCGTCTGTTGGATGGCATCTTGCCTAATTTCATCCAACTCATTTAATTGTAGGGCTCATTTCTTTTGATCCTCATCCACGTTCAATCCTAATTCTACGGAAATATGGAAGGTCCTTACTTGGAATTCTATAGGTAGAAGTACTTGTTTCCTATACACTATCTCATAAGGGGTATGCCCAGTGGTATTTCTCCAGGTGGTCTGGCATTCCCACAAATCTTCTGAGAGCCTATCAACCCAATCCTAGTGATGTAATTTAACAGTCTTGGTCAATATGGCTTCCAGAACATTTTTTGTGGATCCTACCTTACCATTGGCTTGCGGGTGGTATGGAGAAGATTTACAATGGTTAATACCATATTTATCTGTTAGCTCTTTCATCAACTTGGAAGTGAATTGAGTTCCTTCGTCGGTAACAATTTCAAAAGGGGCACCGAAGTGAGTAAATATGCCTTCATAGATGAATTCGACAACAGACTTCTCTATAGCCCTAAATAGGGATTTTTCCTCTACCCATTTGGTGACATAGTCCATACAAACCAAAATGTAGTTCTTCCTACAGGACATGGGTGAAATTGGTCCTACAAAGTCGAGGGCCCATTTTTTGAAGGATTCTATCATAACTTGGGCATGCAAAGGCATTTTGTCAGCTAGCGTAGGTCTTCCTATCCTTTGGAAACTATCACAACTTCTCACATACTTGGCAACATCTTTGAAAATATTAGGCCAATAGTAACCTAAATGTAACTCCTTATATGTTGTATGTTTGTCAGAAAAATGGCCACCACATGGTCCATGATGACAATTTCGTAGTATTTTAGGTACCTTGTCCTCTCGGACAAATATACGAATAATAAAATTAGGACCTATGCGAAAAAGATCATGGCCAACCTAAGAGTAATTAGTACTATGTGTAATAATGTTTCGGTTTTCATGAGGTGACAAATGAGACGGTAACTTCCTAGTAGCCAGATAGCTTGTTGTATCTAAAAACCATGGGTTATTGACAGAAAGGGAAAAGAGGTGCTCGTCTAGGAAACTATCATCTACAGGGATATCATCATTCTCATTTTTTATTCGGGAAATAAAATCAGCTACTACATTATCCTTTCCAGGTCAGTCAAGCACAGTGATATTAAATTCTTGCAATAACAAAATCCACCTGGTCACTCGACCATTAGTTATGGGTTTATTCATGAGGAATCTAATGGCGGAATGATCAGTATGTAAAAATACTTCATAACCTGTAATGTAATGACGAAACTTGTTAATAGCATGAAAAAATTCCAAGAATTCTTTCTCAATGACTGTGTAGTTTAACTTGCCAGGGGACAAGTTCATGCTCACAAAATAAATGGTATAGGATTGTTGGTCCTCTTTCTGCCTTAATACCCCTCCTATTGTGGTGTCGGGGGAATCAGTGGATATATGAAATGGGAGAGTCCAATTGGGCCCTCTAAGAACTAGTGCCACAGACAGCTTAGCTTCCAGGGTTTCAAAGGCAATTTGACACTACTCAGTCTAAACAAAATCAACATCTTTTATTAAAAATCCAAACATAGGTGCAACAATCTTTGTAAAATTTTCAATAAACCATCGGTAGTGTCTGGCATGTCCAAGAAATCTTCTCACCTCTTTCTGAGTCTTCGGGGGTGGAAGTCTAACAATGACCTCAATCTTTGCAGGATCGACTTTTATCCCTTTAGATGAAACATGATGTCCTAGAACCACTCCTTCAGTTAACAACATTTTTCATTTTTCATGACTTAGAGATAGGTTCATTTCTGTTGGCAACCATTTTGAATTTTTATCTTTTCCGTACGAGCTGCCCACACAAAGGTTTTGAACTCTCAATACTCATCACAATCTTTTAAATAAAACCACAGGATTATCTTGCACGCCTGCTTTTTGTTTTCATTTTCACGACTGCAAGCGTGAAAACCTTGAGTTGGAAGTCATGTCGATGGCATTAAAATTATCTTTGGATTGTTATGAGTACTCTTGTTCATGTAGTCTTTTACCTCTAACTCAATAATGGTCACATAGTTGGAAAGACACCAAACCTTTACTCACTTTGCATTTTTGTTAATGTGACTTCATTTTATAAATTCATGGTGCAATGATTTTTGGTGTCTTTGATTAAATCCTTGATACAATGGTGGTAGGATATTCTATTATTTTTTATCAAATCCTTGGTGTAATGGTTTCATACAAATGCATACATTTTATGATCAAATCCTTGGTGCTATATTCAAAATGATTGTTTTGTTTTAAATCATGCAAAAGCTATGGTTTGTTCAAAAATTCGGATCGACTTGTCATGGTTTTCAATAGTTGTTTGTTTGGCATGTCATTTACACACATCAATAGTAATTTGAATTACAAAGGTACCATCGATTGTACATATCGATATGAATGTTTTTCATGGTATCAAATCATTCCACCACCCTCGAACGTATAGGCATTAATGCATGCCTTGTATCTCAGGCTACCTCTGTTTATTTTGGGGAAACCTGTGAGCATTTGGTCCTGCGTCTACTCTGTCCATCCCCCCTCACCGTTTACCCTGCTAACTGTGTGTTCTCTCCTATGGTATATGTAGTGCGCATAGAAGCTAATGGCATCGAAACACTACTTTTGTTTGACAATGCTCGTGAGGACATGGAGAATAATGGTTGGTTAGTTTTCATCCAACAATTTGAGGGTTTCAACCTCGCAGTCGCCCAGCAGGTTTCCCTCACATTCGATGGATGCAGGGCCAAGGTTGGAGACATCCAACTTGAATTGAATGAGGAATTCCTCAGCTCAGCTATGGGTTTTCTAGCTAAAGGGCATAGGTGGTTTAAGAATTCGAAAGTGGATGAAGTGTTGTGGCCACTCCTATTTACATCGAGGAAAATTGTCAGTTGTGACAGAGGTATGCCAGTCACTGCCCTTAAGTCTAGGTGGCATGATTTATTGGCCATTGTTAATCAATTCATTACTTACGAAGGTCAATATGGTTTAGTGTTCCTTTACCATCTCTAGTTGCTTATGAATTTCATAGACTTCCCCTTGAATATGCCTCACTACCTCCTACGCAGTCTGTATAAAATGTCTAAACGATTTAAGAGGGAAAAGGCTGATTCTAGCCTCTTCCATCACTGTTTGATCAAAATCATTATTGTGCATCATTTGAGGCTGAGTGGTGACTGTTGGAAATCTTTCCTATTAAGGAATGGCTTTGCCACTCCTGAATGTGTTCAAGTGGACAAGAACGCGGTCACTGAAACCCTCGTTGGGCCAGCCGTGACACCTCCTACACTCCTACCCATTGTCGAACCCTCACCCTGCCCCAACATTGACCTACCTGACACCATGCCTGACCCATGTTCGAAAGACAATGCTAAGACTGTTAAGAATCTTGTAAGGAAGAAGGGAAAGGGTAATACAGATGTCAACAACAAGGGAAAGAAAGATCCACGCTGGGTATCCAGGTGTGCTTGGAACAAGCCCAAACAAAACACAAACCATAAGCCTATTGTTTTGAGCGAGGATTCAAACTCTGAGATTGAGCGCTTTTTGGCCGAGGAATACTCGTATTCACACGGCCTCTATTCTGTTGAACCCTATGACTACGTATCCAATCTCCCACCATGCCTCAAGGATGACCCTAACTTTCCCGGAATTAAGTTTGACAGTGGAACCCCTGGTAATTTAAAAGAACCCTCACCTGTAGTGACTCAACCCAATCAACCATAGTGCACTCAATGCAACTCTTGGCTAGAACGATACTACACAGATGTTCCTCAATTTCAATCCAAAATTAAATCCTTGGAGGAACGGGTTACTGTGTTGTCAAAGGAAAATGATAGGCTGCAAGCCAATGATAAGAGGCAAAAGAACACGGGTTCTATCGTCTTCAGAAATGTTGAGGCAGCTACTGCCTTTGTTAACTCAAAGTTATCCTGACCGAATCGTTTTCCAACAGCCCAGGTATGTTATTTCAATATCGATTTTTGGTTTGAATTAGCATAGCCGATTGTGTTTGCTCTAAATTAGTTCTATTTTGTTTGAATAGATTCAAAAACAATTCTGTTATTTTCGAATTACCAAGAATGATTTCATTTTGAATTGTGTTTGCATTGAATCAGTATAAAAGATTTGTTTTCTAGATCGATTATAGCTCTATTTTGATTGAACTGATTTGACACGATTTTGTTGTTCTTGAATTAGTATAAATGATTGAATTAGCTCTGAGTTAGTTTGATATAGTTCTGTTTTGTTTCATTCAAAAAACAATTCTGTTGTTTTTCGAATTAGCATAGTCGATTGTGTTTGCGTTGAATTAGTATCAAAGATTGGTTTGATAAATCGAATACAGTTCTATTGGGATTGAACCGATTTGACATGATTTTGTTGTCCTTTAATTAGCATAAACGATTGTATTCATTTTGAATTAGTAATAAAAGAATTGTTTGATAGATCGCACACATTCCTATTACCATTCGATTAATTCAATACGATTTCGTTTGTTTCGAATTGGCATGAAAGATTTGGTTTGTCATACCAAGAATGATTTGCTTGTTTTGAATTGGAAATAAAGACTCTGTCTGGTTGACCGCTTACATTCTTGTTATCATTTGGATTCATTTAAAATGATTTTGTTTGTAAATATGACCAGCTACAGAATCGTGAGATTCTGTAGCTAGTCATAAAATTTGGATTTTTGTTGATTTCACAATTAAAACAGTATCTAAAATTGTTTTCTCTTGCCCATCTACAGGTACAAACGGATTTCAATGGGAATTGGACCTACTGTGGCAGTTTAGAACATGCTTTTGTTACATAGTTTTGGTTTAGGTTGTTAGTTTTAGTCAGAAATAGGAATCTAGGAGATTGTTCCCATATTTTTTGCAAACAGTTTTTGATAATTCCCACAAGGATTGTCTTATCCTATGGCCTTTATATACTTGTTATTTTTTGTAAAGAACTTATCACTGTTGGGAGAACAAAGACTATGGGTTGATGATTATACAGACTGGAATAGAAGTGGATTTGTTGTACGGATTTAGCTTCAATTTATCTTACTTTTGTTCAAGTTCCTCTGCATTTTAATTTGTAATCAAATTATTGACTACTTTAGATATCAAGATTTGTTATAGTTTGATGCGTTATGATTTAAATTCTGTCCATATCTGATGTATCTCGTTTTACTCACAACAATTACTCTGTTTGAATTTAATGAATAGAAGGTTTATCTTCTTAGTTAAATGAACGGTTATGTACAAATCTTTGCACTGGGATTTATCTAATGTGATGATCTGTAAACTATAAGATTGTTGTCGTTTTATGTCTTGTTTGTTCTGTCATTTGTATTCAAAGAGCGTTGTTGCTTCCTATTTATAAGAAGCTTGTGGAAAAATATGGTGTGGGTTTCCTCCCATCAAACAACTAAATCGAGTACTGTGCACAGGACAAATAGGAAGCGTTACTTCAGGTTAGTTTGTTATTTGCAATTTAATAGTTAATAAATTTGAGAATTCTCAGTAGTTTAGATAGATATATAGTTCATATTTACAGTTAGGATTGTTGTTTTAATTGCTTAACTTAGATAACTTTCATTTTTTTCCTTTCTTATAAAAGATATAAAAAATCAAAAAAATAATGGTTTCGCTGTCATAAGACATTTTACCAATGATTTTTGCAAATTTAGATCAAAATTTGTTTTCTATAAATACTGTACATATATAATTAAGATCTAATTCTGTTGATAGATGAACATTTAATTTCATAGAATTATTGTTGTATAATATTAGTAAGTTGTATATATATGTTTTAGATTTGTGTATAGTTTGTTGTAGCTTCTTTTTTTTTACTTAGATTAGTTTCTTTAGTTTAGTGTTTCTTTCAATTTCTTAGGACTTACATCGGCCAACAGAGCTGCTAAACCCATCGAAGTGGATCATCCCAAATGGCTTGGGTTATTTAGACAACCTCGGACCAGATCCACCCCTCCAATTGACGAGCGTTCAATTTCGCCCGTCAACAAATGGCGCTAGAAGGAGGGTCGACTGACAAGCTCGCCTTGTAGGAGCCTTTATTTTAAATGTATTCAATTTTCCCCATGGCTCCCCAAATCACTTTGTTGGAACATGATTTCAACTTCTCATTACCCAATGTTCGCAACGAGACAGTCTCTCGCTTGTCCAAACTCACCTTTGATGGTGGAGGCAATATATCTGCTAAAGACCACCTTAACAAGTTTTGGTGCAAATGCATCAAATATGACATCTCAGATTTAAGAGTTTTATGCAGACTTTTCGCTGTTACTTTTAGAGGTCGGATCAAACATTGGTTTGAATCATTTCCAGAATGTCACATTTTTTATTGGTTTCAATTTGTAGATGAGTTTCTAGATGCTTTTGAAATTTATGATTTTGATCAATTATGTGAAGAATTTCATACTTCACTAATCAACGACGATTCATCTTCAGAAGACTTTTTGACAAGATTCGATCATATCCTCTGTAAATTTAATCTCGATGACATGTCATTGGCATTAAATCTCTTCTATGATGCTTCCATCCCTTCCATCCAGTCTTGTTCAATCATGAATGAAGAACCAATTTCAAATCCTATCACTCAACTGCAAGAACAATATTCTTCGCAAGAAGAGAAAAATTCTTCCGATAATGTTGAACAAGCCAGGGAGGTAGAATCTATTGACCAGGCTCTTATTGACAACCAAATTGTTTTTTTCTTTGAATCATTGTATTTTCATTCTAAGACTAGTATGGAAGATGATTCATTTCTGGCTCAAGGTGAACACCCTCATTCTTGTAACTCATGCTCTAATCAACATTTGAAATCAATCATTGAAGAACACTTAAGCGATGAAAATCGTCTTGAATGTTCTAGTACTCCTATGAAACGGATTAGAGAAGAAGATATGCAACTAGAAGAAGAAACTTTAAACCTTCATCTTCAAAATGCACTTTGTTCACAGGAAAGACTAGATGTTTGTCACATAAATTTTGAATTATCTATCACACAAAAGGAAAATCTAGATGATCATATAATGTTGAGGAATTCATCACCAAAACAGAGTGAGAATTTTAAAAAAAGTGAAGAGAATTGTCTTGAGAATACCATTGTTGAGTATCATAGTTCAAGAGATTCTTTTCATCTACTTATTTCTGATTCCTTTTATTCTTTATATCTTGATCTATTCCTAGATTCTGGTGGACTTGACATCTTACCTACAACATACTACGCTTTTCCACCACAATCATATCCTTTCGATATGCTAAATTTTGCTGAAATCAATTCTGAGCATAGCATTGATAAAACCGGATTTGACGCTTGTTAACTTTCATCACTCACATGGGAAAATGACATGTTGCAAGATGATTTTACACAGTTTATTGTTGAAAAAGACAATGCATTATATTTTATGGAGATCAAACATTCTAAGTTGCATATTCATTCTTTAATTAGCTCGAATCTTAATGTTTATGCTTTACATTTTGAAATGATCAATCTCATCAAAGGAAACATCCAAACCAATGATCCAATTGATTGCACGAATCCTCCTATGATGATTTTCCCATTGATATATTTGTTTCATCAAAGTCTTGGTTTGCATCCCCATTTTTGTGACAGGATTTTAGGATGGCTTGAATATTCATATATAAAAAAAATTCATAATAAAGATAAAGATGATCTTGCTTTCTTTTTACCTAAGTATCTTGGAAGTAGGCGTGACATATTTCTTTTAGATCCTCCATGTGAAGAAATTAATGAGCACTTAGAGAATTGCCAGGAGGATGGGGCATTTCAGCCTTGGCTGATGGCTATTCCATTTCCTCGTAATCCTGACAAGTTTTTCAAACCTACTTACACTCGCCCATGCCATTTTGACCCTTATCACGACAAGATTTCACAATGGCTGGAGGATTCGTACAACAAGAATATTCAAGGGAATGGTAAGATCATGCTTACTTTGTTTTTAAATGATGATTATGAAGGTAAGTGTGATATGTTTTTGTCATTTGTTGATATATTACCATTCTTATTAGTAATGCTTGATTTTGTTTCCATTGCAGGATTGGAGTTACTCCGATGGCTACATTGGAAGCATGACTTCACGTAGTATCCTGATTTGTTTAATAGTAAGGGTAGGTTTAGGAATAGGTTTTCTTTTCTGTTGTATTTCTCACTATTTCTCTTTGTAATAATGCAGTCATGAACGCAAGTGGGCACACCACGAGAACCATAATACTGTTGTTGTCAGGGAAGTCCGCTTGATCTTTTTCTCTTTCCTTTTAGTTGAATATTTATTTTTAGAAACGCAATATCGTCATGAAAATCTTAAATCGAAAGTAAAGAGATAAATAAATCTGAATCAACCCTGACCCAAGGTACCTCGAGTAAGACTGCTTTCCCATCAAACAGGATTTTCCTACTTTCTTTCAGTCTCCCAAGGGATTTGTTGCATGAGGTTTTTGTAACATCCCGCTCTGGCGCACTGAGAAAACTTATTATTTGAGAACACTTGCTCACAAGTGATCTGGACTTTCTCATGTTAAAACATTTATACTTGATTATGATGCATTATGATAGATGACATGATGTTTTACTATGTGATGTAGACAGGTGCTATTTGACTCAGTTGTATTGAGTGTGCAGGGTTTTGGACCTTGAGGATGCAGAGGCATCGATGGAACCCCCTTGGACTCTGGATTGAGTCAGGGATTGTTCTTTTGGGTTGATTTATTTACTGTGATATTTCATTTGATTTGATGATATGATATTGACATGTTCTGACACGATTGTTGATGATGCAGATTGACGATAGCTTGCCGACCAGACTCACATATGGAGTAAAGGGGCCACACACAATTCCAGAGAGGTAGAGGGAGAGGGGTGGACAGCAGCCCTGCCACCACCTACTAGCACTCCTGCCATGGCTCGAACTGTAGGTTAACAATTACCTAGTTCGAGAGGATCCACGATGTCGTGAGGGAAGAATGTGACAGTCGCTCACGATGATTCTAAGGGGTGAGAAATAAGGCGGGGGCCTTATTCCTTAGAGCCCTTAGTGTCCCACAAGTTCACCTGGTGGAGTGTTGACTCCAGGGGTTATAGATGTCTACCAATCAGTCCAGTCGGCGAGTGGCACCCTTGGAGCACGTGGTTCATCCTGAAGGGCACGTCACGTAAAAGAAACACAAGAATCAAGTGGCACCCTTGGAGCACGTGGTGCATCCTGAAGGGCACGTTGCACAAAAGAAACACAAGAAGTGAGTGGCACCCTTGGAGCACGTGGTGCATCCTGAAGGGCACATTGCGCAAAGGAAACGAATGAGGCGAGTGGCACCCTTGGAGCACGTGGTGCATCCTGAAGGGCACGTCGCATTGATGTGGATGAAGAAAACAAAACTAAATAGCCCTAAGGCAATAACGCCTTAAGAAATTCTTAAACAACTTCCCTAAACTAGTGTCACCCAGTTCAGAATCTAAGTACTAAGTCTAAAACTTTTAGGGTAAAATTTTAGTCTAACCTTAAGAGGAGACCCTGGAGTTAAAAAAAATAACAAATTAAACAAAAAACCACCTAAGTAATAGTTGGGTCTTCAGAAAATTCTTGGGGCGATGACGAGGGTAAGATTTAAAGTAAATCTAATAGTTTTAAAATTTTACAAAGAAGAA
>SNQJ01S0013281.1:0-17895 GCA_010110895.2 Picea sitchensis | reverse complement strand
TAAAGGAATGACTCAAAAGGATGTCTCCCTGTCAAAGTAAGTTGTTTTAGAAATAAAACATTTCTGGAGTTGAATCAAGGACAGTATAAAAAAATTCTCATGAGGTCTGAAAATTATGAGAAAGTATCAAGATTTTTCAGCGTCACCCCGCTCAGCCATCTATAAAAGAAAAAAAAATAAAAATATTAATAAGAGCTGTGGGAAGTGTTTGTAAACCCGCCGAGATACTGAACAGGTCCACTGACAGCGGGGCAATGCAAGCATGGCGCCAAGACAACTTTGCCGGGGTACTAAACAGGCCTGTTGGCAGCGAAGCAATGTCGGGTAAATGAAAATCTGTAAAATTATAAGAAACCTCTTTTAAGAGTCCTTTATTCTAATCTAGAGCTTCTTGACAGGATAAATACGTCCAAGTGGGTTAAATGGAAACCCTGTCGAGGCTATGGACGCATGCTGGCAGCAGTGGCTATGCCAACAGTATTGAAGATTCTATCATAAAAATCATGACTTGCTGATCTTTAAGACTGTTATCGGTTTACATCTTTTAAAACATCGCTGGAAAAGATAGTTGATGATGATGTTAAGTACGATTTTTCTTTTTGTTGTTTTAAGTCAAATTTTTCTTTGCTGTCCTGATCTGAATTCATTTCTTTTGACAGAGATAACTGCTTCGCCCAGCGTGTCGCCATTGTTGGCAGCCAACTCATTTTTTTTTATTTCTCTTAAAAAAAGCTGCCTACACCCCTTGTCTCATTACGACAAATCATCGTCGCATTGTGCTACTAGACATTTGTTTCATTTTTGCGACAATTACAATTTGATTTCGATTCAGTTTTCACAACTGGAAGTGTGAAAACACCTCTCTCGTTGTCTGGACTGTCGTCGTCTTTTATTGATTTGCCAAAATACACTTGACCATTGGTTTATCACATCACTTCAAAAGGTCCTTTCAAACTATATCCATTCACTTTAATTGCGCAATTTGATTTCTTCGATACAGTATTGAAAATGTTAAGTTATGAGTTATGCTTGATGTCACGAGGGTCATAATTGATTTTGGTTTCATATATGATACAATTCTTATTGCTTTGAACTATTAACTTGTCGTTTTCATATGGTCATTGGTTGCAATGTTTTTACACTTTGATTATGCTAAAAACACATTGGCAATATCATAAGTTTGATTTCATATAAAGTGGCAATGGTTTGAGTTTTGCAAAGGCGCATTGATCAACCTTTGGATTTTCAATTTTATGGTTTGAACCCTTGCTCGTTACATTGTTTTGTGAGTTTGATATTACATTGGGCGACCACGGTTTCAAACTATGCATTGGCATGATTGAATTAACAGGGGTTTGAAACAATTGATTGACACGATGATCGTTGGATATGGTGTTGGATTGAACTGTACACTTGGCACTTGAATGTAACGTATGGTGTTGGTTCTGTTTCGGGTAAATGGCACGTTAATGTGATTACACACCTATTTGTTGGACGATACGCATGGTATAAACGATTATGGTTTTAACAACACTGTACTCAGCAATTAATACAATGGGTGGCGGTGGCAATCCCACCACCTTCATACGCATGCAGTTAATTCCGGTCTCTTCGAGCATTCAAGCTGTTAAACCCTCTCGTTTTCACTCTGTGCATTGTTTCATTCACTTGGAACCCTACCATGTACAGAAGCCATGGCTCCTGTCGTAAGGGCCGAGCCCAATGGGTGCCAAGCATTGTTGACATTTGATGGTGCATATAGCGATCTGGAAGATCACGGGTGGCTTGCTTTCATTAGGAAGTTGATGGATTTAACTTCACTGTGGCTCGACAATTTGCTTTGTCATTCGATGGCTGCCGAGCCAAAGTTGGAGATGTCCAGCTTGAAATCACTGAACAGTTTCTCAGCTTGGAAACTAGCCTGCCTATCAAGGGACAAAAATGGTCGAAAAGTTGCAAGGTTGATGATGTCCCGTGGACATTGTTATTTCAGTCTCGGACAGTCAGCTCATGCGACAGAGGTTTGCCTGCAAAGATGTTGAAACCCCGCTGGTATGATCTCTTAATGATTATCAAACAATTCGTTACTTGTGAAGGCAGGTACGGGTTTGTCTTTATGTTTCACTTGCGTTTATTAATGGTTTTTATGGGATTCGATCTAAGTTTTCCTCACTATCTACACCGAAGTTTGTTCAAAATGGCTAAACGATACAAGCGTAGCCAGGCTGACACTAGCCTCTTCCATGTAGGGTTGATTAAAATGATTTTGGTTCATGAATTGGGGTTACGTCGTGATTCTTGGCATGAGTTTCTCAGCCGTAGTGGCTTTGAAGAGTCTAACCCTCCACAGGTGGATAAGCCCATGGTGACCGAGAGAAAACCTATCCCTGTGCCTTTTAGTGTTTTGTTACCCAAACCTAAGCCCGAGTCACCTACGAATTCATCTATGACTGTGACTAAACAGACCGAAGTTGCTAAGCCTACAACCAAAAAGACTAGAGCGAAGACTGGTGCTAATACTAGAAGCAAGAAAAATGCAAGGTTGATCTCTCGCATGGAGATCAATAAATCTAAGCCCTCTGCCAAAACAGATCCTATCGTGGTGAGCGAGGACTCTGATTCAGACATTGAACAATTTCTTGGCGAAGAGTATCCTTACTCCGAGGGATTGTGTGGCGAACCTCCTCATGATTTCGTCAAGAACTTACCTCCTTGTCTACGGGATAACCCTGACTTTCCTGGTATCGAACCACTCCATGAAACCCTCGAGGAATCATCAAAACCCCCTTCTGTTCAAGCTGTTGCTCCACCGTGCGGTCAGTGTGGGTTGTGGTTGGAGAGATACTAATTGGATGTCCCAAAATTGCAATCCAAAATTCACGATTTGGAAAACCAAGTGGCAAAGCTCACTGATCAGAATGCAAGAGAACAACCCAACGACAAGAAACAACGAACTATGGGTTCGATCCTATTCAAAAATGTCGAGTCTTCTATAGCCATTGTCAATTCGAAATTGACATAATCTCAACGGTCTAGCTGGTATAACCCTTGCTCATTTATATGGTACATTCGTGAACTCTGTGCGCATTATTGACTTTCTCAGTTACATAAACATGCACTGCTGTATATGATTGGATTTGTTAATCGAATTTTGTTTATAGTATGAGTTGGATTTGGTTTTGATTTTAGTAATCAATTGTTAGATCCGTTTGATTTAAATTTGTTACGATTGAAGGTTCTGTTGTATCTATTATAAGCAAATTGTCTTGCAACATGTTGAAACACAATCTGTATGATAATACGAATTGGTTATGAAACATCTACCATGGTTATCTGCTGCTTTCATGTAACTTTGACCAGCCTGGATATGATTCCGATTTTGTTGTAAAAAAAAAGGGTTTTTTTCTATATTGAGAATTGATGTAAATCATAACAATAACCCGACTTCCTGTTAGTCATTGTGTAAGGCAAGTCGAACCTGTTCTGTTGAGAAATTGAACAACACTGTATTTTTAGTCACAAATGAAGCTGTAAAACAAAACGACATGCCCAGAACAGACAATTCGTCTATAATTGTATTAAACTCGATCTTGTTTGATTGCTGTTCAGGTTATGGTTAGCAATACTGTTCGATTTTGACTGTGTCATACCCAACAATTATAGTAGATGATAATTTTGGTCAAAACTATTACACATGTTTCGTTTAAATGTGTATCGTAACAACTTTCACTTATTTGATCAAAATAGAATGAATATCGCGCTGAATCTTACAGGCTTTCTATCGTTATGATTGATTGAAATAATATTGCTACAGCTGTAACGCATGTTTGATCATATCGATTATAGTTAAGTTGTGGCAAATCTTATTTGATATGGTTACTATCCTGTTTGATCATGATTATTTATTGCGATTGTATCATATCTCATTCGAATTTGGTTCAATATCCAATTTCGACCTGTCAAAGTTTGACTATACCTTATGGTAACTAAAGACAGAAATATTTTGGTACTCTATTTCAATTGAAGTTCTGTGGATGCGATTCGATTTGGATGATAATTTCAAATTGGATTATTAGTGACTTTTTTTGAGGATTATTAAAAGATGATTCAATTTGATTTTATCTTATTGAGATCTGGTCCTGTTGGCTATTTTTGACTAGCTACAGAATCAGATGATTCTGTAGCTAAGTCTATTAAGTTATTTTTTTTATTATTTTTCTAATAAAACATTATTCTAACTTGATTTTTGGTGTCTATTGCAGGAAAATTTGAATTGGCAATGGATATCAGGAACAGTTGGAAGATATCTTAAGGATTTCACTTGCATTTTTAGTTACTTTGTTTAAGGGATTTTGGGATTATTCCCAGATTTTGTAAAACTGTTTACTATTATTCACAAGGATGTTTTACCTTTTCAATTTATGAATCATAGCTTTGTCTTCTTGTGGAATTGAATTGTTATATAAGTTCTTTGCATAATAGGTTTCCCTTATTGCAGTTATCATCATAAAGCTATTTATGATTCTTTTTATGTCTTGTTGTTTGTCTTGTAACATACTTCAAGAAGCGTGACATAGCTGATCGTTTGAAGCTTAAGGACTAAATGGTGTGAATTTCTTCCTCCAACCAGCTTAAGAAGTCATCCTACCGCCGAGGGGTAGACTTGGGCGTTTCAGTCAATTAGTTAGATGTTTATTGTTTATGATTAAGTAGTTTAATATAAATGATAGTTTAGTTGGATTTATATTACATTGTTTTATTTCATTAAGATATATTAGATTGTTTAATTTGTTAGTTTGTGTTTCCTTTTCATAAAACTATAAAAGATAAAAGAAGATTCTTAGGCTCGAGGTGACAAATACATGATTTTTCAGGTTTTAATCAAATCCGTAGTTTGTCCATAGTGTACATTTGTGAATAAGGAATATCATAGATGATAATTAGGTAGTTGATTTGAGTTATTATAATCATAGTTAATTATCTTGTATATAAGTAGTTAGTATTTCATAGTTAGAATAGTATAGTTAGTTTAGTTTGTTTTATTAGTAGTTTCCCTTTAGATTTCTTAGCTCAAATCATTTCTCTCTTTGGTTTTCCTAAGACCTTAGGGTGTCAATGAGCCGTTAAATTCGTCAAGGTGGTCCATTCCAAGCGGCTTGGGTTATTTAGACAACCTTGGACCGGTTCCTCTCGGTTAATGGTTGATCAATTTTGCCGATCAACATAATTGGCGCTAGAAAGAGGGCCTAAACTAAATTGATGTCACGAGGTGGTCGCAAGAATCCTCCCCTAATCAGCTCCCACTATAGTGACTAGAATTCGTTCATTCGATAGTATTCCCCTCAAACAACAACTACTTCAATAGAAGATCCTCGGGGCCATTAGTTGAGCGGTAACCCTAATCCTACGAAGTGGTGATATACAAAATTTTTAGACCAATCTCTTATTAAATCACATAAAAGCCTTTGCTAGCCTTAGGCAACAAAATCGCTCATGGGGTCAACCTCTAGACTTCTGAAGTCAGAGAACAACTAGATGATATAGACCTTGCGTGAATCCTATGGATCCGAATACAAATCCTGCTGCGGGAGGATGTGGGATACCTCCTTCACCCCCTCCCTCTCTCCTTCTTCTTCTGAGGGATTCCTCTTAGAAGCAGAAGGCAAATGCCTTCTCGACCTTCTACCACTACCCCAATGGAAAATCGGAACAACCACAGAACTTGGTTGGACGGGATGTCATTAGTACGTACACGAGACCAACACTCTTTACCTAAGCACCTGGAGAACTGGCTTCCTAAGTTTGATCCCGATTCAAAGCAGATAGCAGAAGATCATAAATTTTTTTATGTTAGCCATCAGACTCTATAACGTTGAACATGAAGATGTTGTACGTAGGTTGTTCCCTTACACCTTTGAGGGGTAATGCATCCCACTTGGTACTTTGCCCGGCTGACCTCACACGATAGTCTCCTAGGAGAAATTTGAGTCATGTTTTGCGGAAAAATTTGGAGATGGTAAACCTCATGAAATTTTAGTCATGGATCTCAAACTTGAAAATGAATCCCAAAGAAAAGTTAAAGATTTTAATCAAAGATTTTTAACACTTAAGAATAGAATCCTGCAGACTCTATGCACAGAGAGTCTTGTATTAGCTTACTACACTAAAAGCTCACATCAAAGTATATCTATTTGGGTGAAAAGATCCAAAAAGGCAGCGTTGTTAGAAGCCTTTGAAGAAGATACTCAAATTGAAAAGGACATTCACTCAAATTGAAAAGGACATTCTCAGTCTTAAAGATTCTTCTAGCAACAAAACTGAGACTGTTTCTTCTTCCAATAAAAATATTGAAATTCTTCCCAGTCCTACACAAAACAAGACACAACACGAAAACTCTGATTTGGAAAAATTTAACCAAAGTTGTACAAAGTTATCTAATCAAGTCATAAACATAAAAAGGTCAACTGAAGAAGAATCTTCGAGTAAAGGACCCTACAAATCTCTTTTCCGAAAGCCTTTTCAACCGGCCGACCCTAATCCAAACCCTGAAGGCTGAACCTAGAAAGTTTGCAATATGCTCTTGAGACAATTTTAGGATCCAAGATGACGATGCCTCTGAAATTCCCTCAGGAAGTTGAGTAGGAAACAACCAAGAAGAAGAGTCTTCTCAGAATATCTTTGGTCACCTCTCCGATGGTATCTTCCAAGCTAACTTTGAGCCCGTGCACCCTTACAATACTAGGAGCAAGACCACAAATAAACCTCTTGCTGTGAACACTACAAATTTACCCCCAAAGCCCTCTAAATAAGTAGAAACTAAATAGAGTAATGGTAGCCCTAAAATAGATTATGATGTTGTTCGAGATATCTTAAGAAATTCTGAGCTAGCATTTCTATTTATGAGTTGTTGAAATTTCCATTTTGTTACGGAAGATGTTGCAAAATATTTCAGACAATGGCAAGAATGGTAATTCAATAGTAATAAGGTTGTGCAAAACAAGGTCCCACCGGAAGACTTCCACTAAGAATAATCCTGATCCCAAGACAAAGGAAGCCTTCACGTACCAAATGTAAATGTAAATAATAATGTAAATGGTGTAAAATGATTACGATAAAGTAGTTGTAGAGAATGGAAGTAAGAAACCTCAAGCTACTACCCTAAGTACTCATGAGGAATGTTCCATGCTTTCTTTACAACTTTTGAGAATTTCAATGTGCATAATTGTATGGTTGACTAGGGCATCACAAAGCGTGATGCCACAGTCAGTCTGATCAAAAAGATTAATCTTTGATAGAACCATCTTCTTTGAAAATCATGCAGCTTGATCGAGCGGATGTGTTAAAGTTATGGTGAGTTAAAAATGTATTGATTATATTGTCGTCTAACCTAAAGGTTCATCAAGTTATTGATATAATTGTGTTGGATATTCCAGAAGTGTATGAGTGTTTTGAGAAGGGACTGGTCCGAACAACTACATGGTTACTTATGGTGGTCTCATTTATGGCTTCAGCTTGACAAGCCAACAAAATCAAGGTGAATCGTCAGCGTTACCTCAATTTCACGCATTAACGGAACGGAATGTTAATAGACCATATACATCTATCTAGGGTGATTCATACGAAGTTAGGGATGGACACCTACTTCTCCAAGAAATTTCATGACTGAAATTTCACCTATCAACAATCGAGAACAACGGTCCAAGATCTTAGCATATACGCAACTGACAACTTCTATCCAAAAGTCATATGATCCTGATAAGAATCAAATTTTAGTCTTTGTATTTTTAGCGGTTCCAAGAAGTCAAAGAAGGAGGCTGATGTGAACACTTATCATTATTGATCGGTAATAAAACATTATTATTGGCTTGTAGGCTAGAATTTGAATGTACTAATAACAATGCAGAATATGAGGGCTTTACTACAAGGTCTCAGGAAGGCCTTAGACATGCACATTCAAAATCTAATTGTGTGCAGCGACTCTGAGATAGTGGTCAGGCAGGTGAGGAATTATATACATTGTCTTACCCGGCATCTCAAATGTTATCAGTCCGAGGTATGGATTTTAATAAATAAAATTTTCTGCTTTTAATATAATTCCATTCCTAGACTAAATAATCTTTTGAGAAACGAATCTACAAGCTAATGTTGCCTCTAAACTTCTTCTACTTGAAGGCTTATCTCCAAATGCATTCTCTGTGGAGCTTTTGTTCCAACCATATGTTCCAAACAATATCCACCCGAACAGACGGCTGATGATGATCAGCCAGTCATTAAGCTACGCACATGGAAGCGAAAAACCTTCAAAACGTTGTGATAGATGAATTAGCGCTTGTGATGACAATTTGCATGACTTTACGGTGATACCTAATCCAAAATCTTACGAAACTCTGCTCGGACATGATAAATTCCTTACCCAAATATGTTGCTAGATTAGAAAAGTTTTATGATTTTGAAGATAAATTCAAAAGGACGGTCAATTAGCAAAACCAACGGTTCCTCATTAACTTATGAAAAAGTCAATTTAGGAACTAGTGAAATCCCTCAGTCAATATCAACTTAGGCTTGGGATGTTGAAACAAGAAAAAATGCTTTTGTTAAATTATTTAAATAATTTAAGGATGTCTTTGCTTGGAATTATGAATACCTTAAAACATTTGATCCTAATATTATCCAACATGTCATCGGAGTGAAGCCTCAAACCTTGCATTTTCAACAGAAACTGAGAAAATGCATCCCAAACTAGAGCCGACCGTACAAAAGGAATTGAATAAAATCCTAAGTGCTAAAATAATCTTTAGGTCGGACATGCTGATTGGGTATCCAATCTCATCCCGGTCTTGAGGAAGAAAAGCGGAAATTGACTTTATTGTGATTTCCGAGAGCACTAATAAAGTCGATAAAGATAATTATCCTGTCCCTCTAGGAGCGGATACTTCAGCAAGTGTCTGGTTTTGAAAGACTATCTTTACTAGATGGTTTCTCTAGTCTGATCAAGTCTAATCTACTAGGACTAGTTGAAAACTACCTTCCATACCAGGTAGAGACACTTATTCTTGTACGCCAAAATGCCCTTTGGATTGATTAATGCGGTGCTACCTTTCAGAGAGCAAAGGACATTACTTTTAGAGGCTTAATCAATCACCCGTAGTAGTCTACCTAGATGATGTGGCCAGAGTTTACTCTAAAAACAAAAGCGATCATCTAGCTCACCTAAGTGCACTTTCTACGATATTAAGTAAATTCGACATTTCTTTGAATCCCAAGAAGTCCATCTTTACTTACGATGGGAACAGAGTAAATTACTAGGATTCATTGTGTCTAGTGATGGAATGATTATTGACCCGAGAGGACCTGAATGCATGCTAAACTCTCCCACCTACCTCCAAAAATCTATGCAGTCCTTTCTAGGCGAGATCAATTTAGGTGAGAAGATTTGTCCCAGTTTCTTCGAAATAGTGAGGCCTCTCTAGAACCTTATTAAGAAGGACACCCATTATCACTTGGGACCCACTTCAAAAAAACCTTTTAATGATAAAGAGGCTATAAGTGATGCTCCATCTCTCATGAGCCGTGACTTCTCTCAAGATTTCACACTCTAAACTTTTGCCTCTGATCATTCCTATGCCTTGAGTTCTTCGAGAAGAATCACGAGAACAACGAAGTACCCATCTCTTTTATGAGCTCAGCTTTCAAAGGTCTTGAACTTAACTACCCGGCTAGGTCGATCCCGAGGCCCTACAGCTACATCTTCAAGGTAGTTAATTATTTCCGATCTTATCTTTTGAAGTCCAAGACGAAGATTATTGTCCCTTATCACGTTAGGAATTTATTTGAGTGAAAAAGAGTTAGGGAGAAAGAGCCAATACAGGTCCACCTCTTTGGGGAATTTGTTAGAAATCACCCGACTCAAATCATTGAGGAGGCCAAGGGGTTGGCAATGTAAATTGGTGGTTGATTAGGCCCGAACAAAGAAGTTAATGACACGTCAGGACCTAGAGCGACATGATCGAGGAATTTGATTTGTTGTACTCGACCTCATTTAAGTCCTTGGTACATGATGATATTAGATACTAATATCTTCTACATGGATCAACACCACGTCATCTTATTACAAAGAAGAGCTTTGAGATTAAAGTCATACTCCTTTCATCTAGTTAACGGTTCTTGTTTGATGGGCCACGATGCCATTATTGATCGTTGTCTTGAGAAATGACGAGAAAGTCTTACTTAGTACATCGCGAGGCGGTGAATGCTTGGTGGTGATACCACTACTCATAAAGTTTTAACAGCCGGTTACTACTTGGTAACCTCTTTAGAGATGCCGCCTTATTAATGTATCATTTGTCGAGAGAAAGCTTGTCGAGGCGTTAACCGGCCTTCCCTTTGCAACCCGTCCGCGGTCGATTCTCCTTTCCGACAATGGGGCCTTGATATCATTGGTCCTAGTAATCATCCTCACAACAACACAGTATATTGTGACAACCACTGAATACTTTACTTTACTTTCGATGGTACGAAACCGCAGCTAAAACCCGGTTAACACAAAGTCGAGGGTGATCTCTTTTCTTAACTGCATATCATTACCGTTTGTATGCGATTGTCACCGTGTTGATAGCAACTTCATACTTATCCTCTCTTGAGATGGTGACTTTCCTTAGAAAGGAATAAATCTTAAGTATTACGTAAGTTACTACCCAATTAGCGAGCTTATGAGAATCTTAACAAAACAGTCAAGATAATTAAAGAGAGGCAGGTGAAAATCACAAGAGGCGGCACAACGCGCACTGCACTTAAATGCTTGTGGGCTGATGGGGTAACGCAAAACTCGTAGGTAACTCTCACTTTTCGTTTATGGAAGAGAAACCATTTTGCCACCTCATATTCTTCTTCCTTCGCTCAATTGTCACAAAAAGTCCAAAAAGAAGACTGTCCCCAGAAAGCATTATTAATGCTCTAATGGGTTGAAGAGGTAAGAGCCCAAGCTAGACGTAAATTAGATCAACATCAATAATTGATTAAAAGATGGTTCGAATCTAGTTCTACTTCTGATAGGAATATTGAAGTAGGAGATCTCGTCCTAAAATGGGACAAACAACATGAAGGAAGGGGTGAAGACACACTAAATTTCAAATTGGCTTGGGCCGCACATTCTTTGAAAAGTTGGGTCCCTGGTTGCTTTTAAACGAGTCTTGAAGGGCAGCTTGACACCTACGCGGTGAATGGCCAAACCGAAAAAGATACTTTTCCTGATTTTATCTTTGTATATTATGTAAATGTTCCTTTTATTTTTATATTTGCTTTTGTTTTCATTTTATGATTTTGATTTGATTGATGGAGTCACGGTGTGTTTTGAAACATATGCATGCTTATACAGTGAACCATTCAGACATAGAAGCTGCGAGAAAAATTTCTTTTTGAAATAACTTCTTGAAGATTGTAAATATCGATTGATATATTTGAAAATGATATTGGAAAATTTTGTTTTTGAAAGAAGTTTACTAATTTCAATCTCTAAGTGAAGTTTGTTGTGATCATCTTTATCTTTTCTGTTGTCCCTTTTCCGTGAGGTGACTCAAAGGATGTCTCACATCAGAGTGAAGTTGTCGCTAGAAATAAAACATTTACGGAGATGAATAAGGACAGTATAAAAAATTCACAGTGGTCACAAAAATATGATGAAATATCAAGATTTTTTTTCAGTGTCACCCCGCTCGGCTATCTATAAAGAAAAACAAAATAAAAATATGTCCAATAAAATTTGTGGGAAGTGTTTGTAAACCCGTTGGGGTACTGAACATGCTCGCTGGTAGCGGGTCAATTCTTACTTGATATTAAGGTAACTTTGTTGGGGTATTGAACATGCATGTTGGCAGCGAAGTAATGTTGGGTAAATGAAAATCTAAAAATTGCATGAAAGAAACCTCTTTCAAAAGGTCTTTATTCTAATCTGATTACCAGCCGGGATAAAGGCGTCCAGAAATTAGGTTAAATGGTAACCACATACCGGTATGTGGGCCTTGGCGGCAGCAGTGGCCATGACAACAATATTAAAGATTTTATCATAAAATCATGACTGGCTGATCTTAAAGACTGTCATTGGTTTTGCATCTTTGAAACTTCAATTGGAAAAGATAGTAGATGATGATGTAGATATGATTATCACGGTTGTTGTTTTAAGTCAAAATTTTCTTTGTTGTCACACGATAAGATCCATTTCTTTTGGCGAGAGATAGCTTGCTTTCTCCCGTATGTAATAGCCATTGTTGGCGGTAAAATCATTTTTTTATTGCTCTTAAAAAGCGGCTGCCTACACCCTTTGTCTCATTAACGACCGTCAGCCATTAAGCATTCGTAACAAGACATCGCATTCATTTTGCGACATTTGCAATTTGGTTTTGATTTGATTTTCCTGGCGAGGGTGGCATTACCTTTCAACGTTTGGATACATTATGTCATGCTTTTTATTGATTTTTTCGAAGGACACTTGACCATTGGTTGATCACATTACTACAAAATATTTTTCAAACTTGTGTCCTTTACCATACTTCACTTACGGATTGCGCATTTGGATGTTTGATTACTAAGCCTTTGAGCATGAAGATTTACTGGTTTTATTTGATCTTATAAAGGTTATGATGGATTTGGTCTTATATGCTTTTATTCTTATTATTTATAGGCTCTTGAGTCATTTATTATATGAGAAATTCTTGATTGCAATGTTCTAAAACTTTGGATGCAAACATTTCATTATTACCTTAGTGCATTGGTAAAGTTATAAGGTCAATTTGAAGAATAGCAATGGTTTGAGGGTGCGTTGATAAAATCTTTTGGATTTTAGTTTTAACTCGATGTTGGATATATTGTTTGGTAAATTCATATTGCATTGGACGATTAATAGCTTTAAACTATGTATTGGCATTGATTAAATTTAACTTTGGTGTAAAACGATTGATTGAAACGATGGATGTTGGATATGGTGTTGGATTGAACCGTACACTTGGCACTTGAATGTAGCGCGTGGTGTTAGTTCTGTTTCGGGTAAATGGCACATTAATGTGATTACACACCTATTTGTTGGCCGATACATTTGGTTTAAATGATTATGATTTTGGATGGAACATCACTGTACTCATTCATTAATACTTTACTTGGTGGTGGGATTACCACCACCTTCGCATGCATGAAGTTAATTCTGGTCTCTTTGAGCTTTGAAGCTGTGAAACCCTATCGTTTTTTTACTTTGTGCATTGTTTCATTCACTTGGAACCCTACCATGTCCAGGAACGATGGCTCCTGTCGTAAAATTGGCGTGAGGCAAGCAGGTGCCAAGCATTATTGACATTTGATGTTGCATATAGCGACCTAGAAGATCACGGGTGGCACTTTCATTAGGAAGTTTGATGGCTATAACTTCGCTGTGGCTCGACAATTTGCTTTGTCGTTACGATGGCTGTCGAGCCAAAGTTGGAAATGTCCAACTTGAAATCGAAACGGTTCGGTAACCCTTCAGCACCGCTTTGTCAAGGGACAAAAATGGTCGAAAAGTTGTAAGGTTGATGATGTCCCGTGGACATTGTTATTCGATCTCGGACGGTCGACTCTCATGCGACAGAGGCTTGCCTACAAAGATGTTGAAACCACTATTTGAATGATCTCTTAATGATTATCAAACAATTAGTTACTTGTGAAGGCAGGTACGAGGTTTGTCTTTCTGTTTCACTTGAGTTTATTAATGGTTTTATGGGATTCGAACTAAGTTTTCCTCACTATACGCGAAGTTTGTTCAAATGGCTAAGCGATATGGCCATTAGCCGGTGACTTCTTACTCTTCCATTAGGGGTTGATTAAAATGATTTTTGGTTCATGAATTGGGGTTAAGTCGTCATTCTTGGCATGATTTCGGTAGTAATGGATTGAAGAGTCCACAACCCTCCACGGGTGGGATAAGCCCATGATGAGGAAAACCTATCCTTGTGCCTTTTAGTGTTTTGTTACCCAAACCTAAGCGCGAGTCACCTACGAATTCATCTATGGCTGTGACTAAACAAACCAAAGTTGCTAATCCACAACCCAAAGACTAGAGCAAAGGCCGGTGCTAATACTAGAAACAAGAAAAATGCAAGGTTGATCTCTTGCATGGAGAGGAATAAATCTAAACCCCCTGCCAAAACAGATCCTATCACGGTGGTGTGGGGACTACGATTAGGGCGATGAATGATTTCTCGTCGAAGAGTATCCTTACTCAGAGGGATTATGTGGCAAACCTCCTCATGATTCGTCGAGAACTTACCTCCTTGTCTGTGGGGTAACCCTGACTTTCCTGGTGTTGAACCACTCCATGAAACCCTTGGGGAATCATCAAAACCCCCTTCTGTTCAGTCCTGTTGCTCCAGATGCGATCGATTATTGGGTTGTGGTTGGAGAGATACTACTTGGATGTCCCAAAATTGCAATCAAAATTCATGATTTGGAAACCAAGTGGCAAAGCTCACTAACCAGAAGGTGAAGGTCCAACCCAACAATAAGAAGCAACGAACTACTGGTTTGATTTTGTTCAAAAATGTCGAGTCTTCCACCGCGATTGTCAATTAGAAATTGACATAATCTCAATGGTCTAGCTGGTATAACCCTCGCTCATTTTATATGGTATATTTGTGAACTCTGTGTGCATTATTATTGACCTTTCCGGTTGGCATGCTGTATTGTATATGATTGGATTTGTTAATCGGGTGTTTATAATTATGAGTTGGATTTGGTTTGATTTTAGTAATCAATTGTTAGATCCGTTTGATTTAAATTTGTTATGATTGAAGGTTATGTTGTATCTATTATAAGCAAATTGTCTTGCAACATGTTGAAACACAATCTGTATGATAATACAAATTGGTTATGATACATCTACCATGGTTATCTGCTACTTGCATGTAACTTTGACTAGCCTAGATATGATTTCGATTTTGTTTAAAAAAAAGGATTTTTGAATTGATACAAATCATAACAATAACCCGACTTTTTGTCAATCATTTTGTAAGGCAAGTCGAACCTGTTCTGTTGAGAAATTGAACAACACTGTATTTTTAGTCACAAGCGAAGTTGTAAAACAAAACAACATGCCCAGAACAAAGAATTCATCTATAATTGTATTAAACTTCGATCTTGTTTGATTGTTGTTGAGGTTACGGTTAGCAATACTGTTGATTTAAGCGTAATCGCCTGACAATTATAGTAGATGATGATTTTGGTCAAAAATATTACATGAACCATTTAAATGTGTATCGTAATAACTTTCACTTATTTGATCAAAATAGAATGAATATCGCGTTGAATCTTACAGGCTTTCTATCTTTATGATTGATTGAAATAATATTACTACGGTTGTAACGTATGTTTGATCATATAGATTATAGTTAGGTTGTGGCAAATCTTATTTTGATATTATGGTTACTATCATGTTTGATCATGATTATTGAGTACGATTGTATCGTATCTCATTCAATTTGGTTTCAATGTCCAATTTCGACCTGTCAAAGGTTGACTATACCTTATGGTAACTAAAGACAGAAATATTCGGGTACTCTGTTTCAATTGAATTTATTTGGATGCGATTTGATTTGGATGATAATTTCAAATTGGATTATTAGTGACTTGTTTTGAGAGTTATTAAAAGATGATTCGATTTCATTTTATTGATTGAGATGTCCCAGTCCTGTTAGCTGTACATTGCTTCTGAGAATTAGATGATTAGTAGCTAAGGTATGTTAAGTCATTTTTTATTATTTTTTCTAATAAAACATTATTCTAACTTGATTTTGAAGATTATGCAATGCGAACCAGGTCAGATTAGCAATAGATATAGAGAGCGATCGAAGAATATCTTAAAGTTCACTGCATTTTTTAGTTACTTAGTTTAAGGGATTTTGGGGATTCGGATTTTGTGTAAGCTGTTTACTATTATTCACAGGATGTTTACCTTGTGAGAAATATATAAACCTATGGTTTGTAATAATTGATCATCCATAGTTTTGGGAGAACAAGGATATGTAATCTTTGATTCAAGCTGGAGCATAATTGATAGCGTTGTTATAGCTTTTTCTTTCAATATATCAACACTTTGTTCCAACTTTTTTGTATATCATTTTGTTTACGGTTTGAAGTATTACTTTTGCTATCTAAATCAAATTCAAGTGATATGACTTATTGTTATACATATCTTGTTTCTTTCAAAAGAGATAAAGAAGCGTAACAGTTGTTAATTCAATTTATGAATCATAGCTTTGTCTTAGCATTGGAATTGAATTGTTATATAAGTTCTCTACATAATAGGACTTTGCATTTGCGGAGATTTATCATCATAAAGCTGTTATGATTTATTTTATGTCTTGTTTGTCATATAAAACACTTCAAGAAGCAGAACAACCTATCATTTATGAGAATCTTAAGGACTAAATGGTGTGAATTTCTTCTATAACCAGCAAGAAGTCATCCTACATAGGGCATACTTGGAGCGTTTCCATGTTAATTAGTTAGATGTTTACTTTTTATGATTAAGTAGTTTAATATAAATGATAGTTTAGATAGATTTATATTACATTGTTTAATTCGATGAATATATTAGATTGTTTAATTCGATGGTTGTGTTTCCTTTTCGCCAAAACATATAAGATAAAAAAGAGATTCTTGGCGGTCTCAGGGCAGCGAACACATTAAGTTTCACAGGTTTTAATCAAATCCGTAGTTTGTCCATAGTGTACATTTGTGAATAAGGAATGTCATAGATGATAATTAGGTAGTTGATTTGAGAGTTATTATAATCATAGTTAGTATCTTGTATATATAGTAGTTAGTATTTCATAGTTAGAATAGTATAGTTAGTTTGGTTTGTTTTATTAGTTTCTAGTTTCCTTTAGATTGTTAGTATCTTGTATATATAGTAGTTAGTATTTCATAGTTAGAATAGTATAGTTAGTTTAGTTTGTTTTATTAGTTTCTAGTTTCCTTTAGATTTCTTAGCTCAAATCATTTCTCTCTTTGGTTTTCCTAGAAGACCTTAGGGCGGCCAACAAAGCCGTTAAACTCGTCAGGGTGGTCCATTCCAAACGGCTTGGGTTATTTAGACAACCTCGGATCGGTTCCACTCTCCCAGTTGACAGACGGTCAATTTCGCCCATCAACACAATCATGGAATAAAAAGGCAATTCTCCATCGCTAGGACACCTCAATAGAATGGAGTTGTTGAAAGAAAGAACAAGACAGTACAAGAAATGGATCAAACAATGATAATGCATTCAAAGTTGACAGATATTTTTTGGACACAGGCAGTGCATACATCAGTTCACATTCAAAATAGAGTAATGCTCAGAAACAACACTGATAAAACTCCCTACGAGCTATGGAAAGGAAGACCAACAAATGTGAAGCACTTCAGAGTTTTTGGAAGCAAATGATACATCAAAAGAGAAGATGGCATAATGGAAAAGTTTGACTCTCATGTGGACAAAGGAATACTTGTTGGTTACTCAAGTACAAGAAAAGAATACAAGTGTTACAATCTAAGATTAAACAAAGTTGTGGAAAGCATCAATGTAACAATTGATGAAACAGGCAGACCAGAATCAAAGAAAAAAGAAAACAAATCAATGGAACAACTTTTTGAAGAAGAAGATGAAAAAGAAGAAGAAGAGGAAGATGAAGATGAAGAAAATCCGACAGAAGTAGAAGAGCAAGTTCAACAAGTATCTCAGAAGACACCTAGCAAACGAGTACAGAAGAATCATCCTTCAGATCAGATTATTGGAAACAAATATGCAGGAGTTGAGACTAGAAGAAAAATCTGTTCACCAGAACAAACACACCTAGCACTCTTATCTACAATTGAACCAAACTGTTTTGAAGAAG